>VURO01041842.1:0-10113 GCA_015108175.1 Pelvicachromis taeniatus
CTGCATTCTCGGCAAGACCGGACTTGTGATTTGTGCTTTTTTTTTTTTTAAATAAACTTTATTCGCACTTTAAACATACAGTTAGGAAAAAACAAAGATCATACTTGTAGTATTACAATGAGAAGCAATGAAAGTGATGGGGACAATGACATAAAAAGTAAGTACAAAAACAAAATAAAATAAAAGGAACAAAAATAAATAAAAATATGCAAGAGCCAAAATAAATTTAGCAGTTTCAGATGGTTACAAATGTTAACAGTCTTGAGAGCCTTAGTGTTTTTTGATGAGGAGATTGACCTTATATATTGTGCAAGTGCCACTTTTAATACAAGCAGTTCAGGTTTTCTGCCGAGGACTTTGCTTTTGTGTATGTGAAATTTTGCCAAAAATAAAACCATATTTATAAAGAAGAAAGCATCATTGTCCTTGTTTCTAAAAGAATAATAGCCAGAGATAACATCCTTGTAGTATACCCGCGATTTGTGCAATTGGAACACCAGCGTACTCGATGATGTCACAGGTCAGGTGAACGTGACCGGGCTGGTCTCGCGAAATGCATGACGGGTTATTTGGCTCCACCAAGTCCACACAAGTCACCACCAATGCATGCTCGATAAAACGGGCAGAGGCAGCGTGTATGGTGTGTGTGAGAAAGTCTTCTACGGTATTTGGTTCCGAATCTTTTTTTTTCTAGATTTTCTTCCTTTAAAATTGGGTGCGTCTTATATTCCGGAGCGTCTTATAGGGCGAAAAATACGGTAAATGACAAAGAGGATAAAAGTAGCTTCAGAAGTTATCTAATCTAGCCTGTCTGACTTAAGGATGTTATTATGTTATGCTTAGTTGGTGTGGGAATTATTTTGAAATTAGCATCTTGAAAGAAGTCCGAATCAGACCTGTTACTATAACTTTTGAAGATACTGATTGTTTTGTTGGAAGATAAAACCGTGTCAGTCTGCTTTAGGATGGATTTCTGTTTGTGGCCTCTTTTTGCTAGTAAGTGCTCCTTCAGTCCAGATTGCAGCACATCTCTGTCTCTAATTTCCTGTAAACTTTGCGCCCCACCCCCACCCAGCAGGAGACTGGATTGTAACACCAAGTCTTTGTTACTATGCCTCCTCTGTTTTCATGGCAACAATAATATTATGGTTCTTGTCAGCCTTTGGCGGCAATTTAGTATACTGGAATTAGCAACGATGTGCTGTAGGAAAGATTTTCTTTGCTCTGTAGCTTATTCCAGTTATCCTTGACACACCAACACTTCTTTTTGGAATGGCTTTCCTGGATTCTTGATCAGGTTTTATTGTAAAAAATATATTCCAGAAAACTGGATTAGTTGTAGTTCTGTGATGAGCTCTAACATACTAAAATTAACTGACTAATGGCAATAATTATAGCACTTGGACAAAATATTAGCCAACAATAGTAAAAGGAAAAAAAAATGTTTTCCTGTGTCCACCAGGACTTCCATCTGAACAGGGTGGTGATGGAGGAGGGTATGGGGGCAGAGCCATCACCTGCTGGTGCTAGACCAAAGAAGAAGAGCAGGAAGACCTATGACCTGACTGCTGCTGACAAGTTCTGGCAGAAACACAAGGGCAGGTTAGTTCTGAAGAGGTGGTGTTTTGTTTCAATCTACATCATCATCATTTAGAGTGAAAATGCCAACAACTCTAAATTAAGCTCCATTCTTAAGATGCCTTATTTGTTTTATACAATGGTAAATGAAATGTGGATTTTTTGATATTGTTATTTTAGAAAAACTAAATTTTTACATTTTACAGTTTTCTGGCACCTGTTTTGAAATCTTTTAATAGAATAATCAACAGAATAATAAGGGAATTAAATTACATTACACTTTTCGGATTTTGCAAGTTTAGTGTATGTTTAAGTGTGACTAATATGTGTATAAGGTATAATTGAATATATCCTTATCCTGGTATTAAAGCATGAATGCAGTAACGGACTGATTACTTTAGCAAGAAGTAAGGATGCCTCTGTGTTAGGTCAGGCTGTCATGTAGTCCCAGACATGGTAGCCACAAACTCACAGTTACAGGAACTACAGTGAGAGTTTGGCAAGAAAGTTGATGGCTTTATCTTGTCTAGTTTGTCAGTCAACTGTGGGATATCTGTAAAAAAAAAAGAAAAAGAGCACAACATATGCTGAAACACAGACAGGAAAAAAGCTTTTATGCTGTATATTCATTGCAGTGTGATTATACCAGAGATATAACAGAGTGAAATGACATTCAGTTCATTCCTTAATTTAAACATGTGAGAGGATGCTATAGTAGGAAAGACAGTGGTCAAAGCATAGCTTAGAAACATTTTAAAAACCTTATTTTGGGGTACACACTGCACACTTTTTGGTTCCATTTTATTGAAGTAGAAAGTGCATAAAATTGTGGAACGGTGGTTAGCACTGTTGCCTCACAGCAAGAAGTTCCTGAGTTCAATTCCACCATCAGGCCGGGGTCTTTCTGTGTGGAGTTTGCATGTTCTCCCCGTGTTTGCGTGGGTTCTCCCCGGGTACTCCCACAGTCCAAAGACATGCAGTTTGTGGGGATAGGTTAATTGGAAACACTAAATTGCCCATGGGTCTGAATGCGGGAGTGACTGTGAGTGCAAATGGTTGTCTATGTGTGTTTGCCTTGCGACAGACTGGCGACCTGTCCAGGGTGTACCCCGCCTCTTGCCCCAAGTCAGCTGGGATAGGCTCCAGCGCCCCCTGCGACCCTGAAAAGGATAAGTGGAAGCAAATGGATGGATGGGTTTTTTTTTCTCTCAGTAACCGCTGAAATTACTTTCTACTGAACCAAAAAGCTAGGGTCCACTTTTCTTGTGCATTGACCAAATATTGAGTGTTTGGCTCCTAACCGATCACCCATTTCATATTAGCATTCATAATGTCTGATTGCATGTCTTAAAACATTAAACCAAACCTGTCGACAGATATGTAGTTTCAGAAGCTGTAAGGAGAGTATAATCACAATTTATCTTAACTTACCACAGAAAATGTGGGATTTGGGGCTAAATATGATTTGGACTTGGCATACCCTTCCAGACATGTTTAAGGCCAGGATGCCACACTTTTTGGCAGTAGTGATGGTGTTCATTTTAATCTCCTGGTTTTCTGGTACAGACATGACTTTTAAGGAAAGTTGATACATTTTCAGTAGCTTTGGGAAAGTTATTTTGGCAATTTAAACATACAACAGCAAAAGCCTTTTTTGTTTCTATTTCTGGAGTCACACTGTGGAATAATCAGCAGAACTACAAAAATGTTCAAACATTTTGCTATTTAAATTTATATTGAGGAAGTGCTTTATTAGGTACTAAACAGTATAGGGTGTATGGATGTCTATATATGTTTAAGGGTGTATCAGAACATTATAACATTGGTCTCTATGCTGATGATGTCTAAGTTTATCTGACAAAGCCTTCATCTTCTCTACTGTGTGTAGCATTTTTGCCTTTGCATTTTATTTTTATTTATTAAGTGTAATATGATTATTAGGGTTAATCGGTTGTTTGTTACAGTCCATTTCCAGAGGTTGCAGAGTCGGTTCAGGAGGAGCTGGACACATATAGAGCCCAGGAGGATGAAGTCAAACGGTTGAAAAGTATCATGGTAAGACTCACATATACAGTATGATACTCAGTATGGTGCAGTCCAACTCCAGTTTCACAGTTTTTGAGTCTTTGTCTGAGTCACCAAGTTAAGTGATATGAAGTCATATTCAGAGGCACAGCAGTTTTGAGTTTCAAGTCTAAGGTGATGTCTTCAAGTTCATGTCCAAGGTTTTAAGAAAATTTCCTTTTTGGGCATTTGTAACCATCTGTTGTTTTACTTCAAGAAATTCATGCCGATATTGCATGGCCAACAAGGTTTTAATCACAATACCTTACATGAAGACCATATGCAGTCCTATTTAAGGTGAATTGTAAACACCACAGCATGATTTTGCATGCTCCTTCTTGTGATATCTGTTCTGACTGCAGGGCTTAGAGGGGGAAGATGAAGGAGCCATCAGTATGCTTTCAGACAACACAGCCAAGCTAACCTCTGCTGTCAGGTACTGAACACAATGAGAACTCTACAACACAGGGTAATTTAGATATATACACAATGTACACAAAATAACTCTCCCTCTGAACTGCAGCAAAACAAGCATATGTCATTTTAAAATCAGCCCTTGCAAATATAAATCTTACATGAATGATGTTCCTCATCATAAAAATGACAGAAAAAAAATAAATGTGTGTGTTTACAATGGTGGTGTCCCAGTGTTTTATTGCTCAGACAAACTGATATTTTATGGCCTAAATGTTAGAAAAAACAGAAAATTCTCTAATGATCGTCATATTGGCACCATAATTCTGAGTGGAAAAAAGGTTTACACCACAGTGCAGGTTGTCCCTGACCCATGCACTCAGTGAATTAGGTAAAATTATGGTTAAATGGTTTAAAAGTGAATACAGAGCTTTTTATTTAACCCCTTTCACTGAATGTCTTTGGTTTTGCGTCAGTCTGTGTCTCAACAACAAAGAATTTATTTCCATGAACTTAAGAGGACAGATGAGTACTGAGGTGGGGAACATGTGATTTCAGTTTTTGGTTTTGATCTGTGTAATTTCCATAAAATGAAGCTGCGTGCATGCGTGCGTGCGTGTGTGCTCAACTTATGTTTATGTACAGATAGAAATTGTAGTTTTAACCACATGATAGATAACAAAATGTAGAATGAGTTTATTTTACTTGTTTTTGACATTTTTTTGTATCTTCTGCAGCTCTTTGCCAGAGCTGTTGGAAAAGAAAAGACTGATTGATCTGCACACCAATGTTGCCACAGCAGTACTTGACCACATCAAGGTATACAGTAGTTTCCAGAATCTGAGTTTCAATTTAACCCAACAGCTACCTACTATAAAATAAGTTTATAAAACTCTGATATTATTTTGGACTGGAAGGTTGACCGTTGAGATGACAAACTGATTGCTTTGCTTGTTTAAGAAAATGGGTTCACTGTTGTCACCAGATGACAGATTGCAGACATGGCTTGGGCTAGAGTGGCTAGAACTATAATCTGAACTATAATCCTAAACAAAAATTATTAAATAAAAAGATGATACCATCTAAGTGCCACACACATGCTAGTGACAGCAAGTCCAGCTAACAGAAGTGTTGATTGTTTAAAGTTTCATAATCAATTACTGGAGCTAACCAATGACTAGCAAGTTAGTTATTAGCAAGAATATAATGAAACAAATAAAAATTTTCCTTTTGATAACATTCAAAATGAAAGGGCTCTAGAAATTTGAGAACCTCTCAGAGATCTTATAGGAATGGTGAATCTTGAACATAACCTATTCTCTGTGGCGGCCCACTAGGGGGCTACACTCACACCCAGGTTAGGAGGAGGGGTTTGTCAAGTTTTGGGCGCAATGTGTTCAGTTCGTGTGTGGAGACAAATAAAGCCAGAGTGTGAAGTTGAAGCTCCTGTGTCGTCTGTCTCATATCTCCACATTGGTGACCCCTGATTCGGACATGTTACAGGCTGTGGATGATGCTGGCGCTGCTGGGGCTGCTACAGCCGCCGGCGGCTCTCAGCCTCCTGCCGCGGCTACATTCGCTGTGGCACTCAAGTTGCCGGACTTTTGGCTCCACGATCCCCCGTCGTGGTTCGTCCACGTCGAAGCTCAGTTTGCTCTTCGCGGCATCACGACCGACGACATGAAGTATCATCATGTTGTGGCTTTACTCGACCCACTAGCCACGGTGGTGCCGGGTTGGAACAGCGCGTCTCCGGCGTCTAGCAGCCGCTTGCCTTTTTCAGCCATACGCTCCAGCCACATTCAGCACGTGGCTGGTAAGTCCAACCAGGTCGCCGACTGTCTGTCCCGCATCTTGGTTTCTCCCTTGTACGTCGGTGTCGACTGCCGCCATGGCCGCTGAGCAGCGCACCTATCCGGATGCCCTTGCCCTTCGGTCCGCGCAAGCGGGGCTCGTGCTGGAGGACACGCCCGTGTGGTCCGCATTTGCTGTGCGACGTTTCCACTGGTCACCCGCGCCCACTCGTTCCCCTTTCGTGGCGTTGTCGTGTTTTCGACTCCGTCCATGCCCTCTCCCATCCGGGCGTGCGGGCTTCAGTTAAGCTGGTCAGTGCCAGGTTTGTTTGGCCGGGCATGCGAAAATCAGTGAAGAGCTGGGCTGTGGCGTACGTTCCATGCCAAAGCTCAAAGGTCCACAGACACACTCGGGCACCCCTCGAACCCTTCTGCATCCCTGGTAGGCGTTTCGACCATGTACACGTTGATTTGGTCGGCCCTCTCCCGCAGTCACAGGGTTTCTCGCACCTATTGACTGTGGTGGATCGCACAACCAGGTGGCCGGAGGCGGTTCCCCTGGCATCCACGACGGCAGCGGTGGTGGCCAGGGCATTTGTGTCGACGTGGGTTTTGCATTTCGGTCCCCCCGCTGACATTACCTCGGACAGGGGCCCCCAGTTCATTTCAGAGCTTTGGTCTGCCATGGCGAATGATCTGGGTCAAGGTCCACCGCACCACTGTGTACCACCCGCAGGCTAACGGGATGTGCGAGCGGTTTCACCGGTCACTTAAGGCTGCGCTTCGGGCTTCCTTGACAGGTGGCAACTGGTTGACCGTCTCCCCTGGGTTTTGTTGGGGTTGCGCAGCGCGGTTAAGGAGGACCTCGGGGTTTCTCCAGCAGAACTGGTCCTGGACCAGCCTCTCAGAGTGCCCGGGGAGTTTTTGCCCCCCTCCGTGTTTTGACACCTCTGTGGCTTCTCTCCATTCCCCAGGGGGCTCCCTGTCTGTTCCTGGCACGTGCACCACTGCCTGCCCGATGTTTTTGTTCCAAGGTCGTTGGACTCTTCTGAGTTTGTTTTTGTCAGGCACGATGCCCATCAGCCTCCCTTACATCCCCTTTATGACGGCCCTTATAGAGTTATTAAACCGGGCCACAAGCATTTCCTTTTGGACTTTGGAGATTGCCAGGAGGTGGTTTCGGTGAACCGGCTTAAATCTGCACGTTCTCCAGGATGATCCATTGGTGCCGGCCCAGGCCGCCCACCTACACCTGGACAGTTGGCTCGTGATTCTTCCTCTGAGGACATTCCATGCCCTCGGCCCTCGGCCGGTTCTCTACCACCCCGGTTCAGCCATTCTGGGTGTCTGCTTAAGCCCCGGACCTTGGACTAGTAGACGGTCCTGCTGCGTGTTCGGGGGGGGAGCCTGTGTGGCAGCCCACTAGGGGGCTACACTCACACCCAGGTTAGGAGGTTTTGGGCACGATGTGTTCAGTTCATGTGTGGAGACAAATAAAGCCAGAGAAGTTGAAGCTCCCGTGTCGTCTGTCTCATATCTCCACATCTCCATTAAAAGTCAAACGTAAAATACAATGACAACATACCTCTGCTAAGAGTCATCCAACCTTTGTAATATGGGTTGCTTGGTAGGTTGGACCAAGTATCACTGAAGTTGCTCATCAAATTACAGTTACCTCACTTTACAGGCTAGGCCTGCTAGCATTTGGAAACATGTTACCATTACCAAACAGTGCACTAATATGTATGAAGGTTAGTGCATATGAACTGGATGGCAGTACCAGTGCACTGAAAATACAATGCAGAATGTGATTATGATGTTTTTTATACTGTTTTGATTCTGTTTGTGTTCTCAGACTCGGAAATTGGATGTTTACTTTGAATTTGAAGAGAAACTGATGAGCAAGTCAACTTTAGACAAATCCCTTTTGGACATCATCAGTGACCCAGATGGTACACACACAAACACACACACATAAACACACGCAGTTACTTAATTATCATATACCATACTGTGATAAGTGCAAAGTCAGTAACTGCAGGTTTATTTTAAGTGTTATTTTAATTGTAGTTGTTTATATTCAGCAGGCATCTGTTACAGAGACAAAATAAACTGAATAAGCTGTGTGTAAATGTGTGTGTTTGTCAGCTGGCACTCCAGAAGACAAAATGAGACTTTTCATCATCTACTACATCACTGCACAGCAGGCTCCTTCAGAGGTAACACATCCACTGACAGTAATGTATAAAATGTCAGGGTAAGCACTTTAAACCAATGGTATAAACGTTTTTCTAGTTGGGGGGTAAACATGCCACTATAAAGGTCAGAATACCAAGTTATTTAAATCAAACAGATGGGTTGAAGTAGATTAGACTTGAGTGTTGTATGGACCGTGGGCCACATCAGGCCTATTTGTTCTTGCCTGCCCTGCATGAGGTCAGTGGGAAATTAGAATTCAGATGCAACATCATGCAGCTTGTCCCATTTCTGTGTGTGTTCTTTTATTTTAAAGGTGACTGGTATTTCTTTTTTGTTTTCATTTGCGTACGTACTTATGTGCAAGGGAAGCAACTTTGTTATAAATGTGTTATAACTGTCATTTAAATAATATGAATTTGATAGGACTGAAAGATGAATATAGAGTCATTAACAAGACATAGATGCCCAAATTTCTTTTTTTTCTGAAGAGTTAAAGCCACATTCATAAACTGTGGAGAGCAAACTTCTGTGTATAAGGATTACAATTTCAATCGCCATTACTAGACTGAACACGCAGAGAATTACAAGAACTTGATTGATGCAGATTGGGAACAGACAGATGCATTCTCATTTCTGGAAATCGTTTGAGTGGTTTAAGTGAGGATAGTTCATTCAGGAGGCAGCACACAACAGCCACTCTCTCTCGCCACATAATCACCTCCTTTATTCTCACAAGTATGTTACTGGGCCTCCCAAGGACTTTGTGCTCAGGGGTTGGCAGTTTAAAGACTGTCTGAAACAACTTTATCAGACATTTGTGCTCTGACATGAACCTCCAGTCAGGCAATAACTAGAAAACAGCTGTAGTTCATGTTTGAGCAGCTTAAATGTTGTGAGGTAGAAAATCAAGTGTCATTAAGCACTAAATTTTCTCATACATATTTTAAACATCTTAAAGGTGAAAAATGATTTAGAAAAAGCTCCTTCCACATTTATTGTAGGAACATTCAGTTTGTTGGCAAATGTCTTTTTGTTTTTTGCCAATACACCAAGTGTAACTAATAGTGTCAATAAGTAAAATGGCCTCTGGTTTCCAAAGACTAAAGATGTCTAAAATGTTTTTCTCTTCAGCCCTACTCTGGTATGTTTTTTTATTCCCAAAAAACCATCCAAACTTTTACCAGAACAGAAATCCAAACTTCTCTTCTGGTAAATGTCAACAGACCATTTTGAGGAGTGGGTTATTGAAGGCACCATAGTCATCATCAATATGAAGTATTAGTCACCAAATCTTTCCTGCACAACATCTCAATTGTTCTTGTAATGGTTTATTAAAATAGCCGAGTTGGCAACAAGAACATAAACATCTCAACAGAGATGAGCTGACATCAACGGAATAACACACTCAGGGTGGACTATTTGTCCAGTAGGCTAGTAGACTAAGCATTAACCTTACCTTTCCTGATGCAGCTGTAGAAGAGAATTGAGTTCAGATGCAAATGTTTAATGCTTGACTAGGTCAAGATTATTCAATTCAGTTTTATTTATATAATGCCAAATCACAACAACAGTTGCCTGCAGGTACTATATTGTAAGGTAAAGACCAGAGGTGGGACCAAGTCACTCTTTTGCAAGTCTCAAGTAAAGTCAAGGCAAGTCAGAGACAAGTCTCAAGTCAAGACGGACAACCCTCAAGTCAGTCCGAAGTCTGAAACTTTGAATTTCAAGTTCTTTCCAGTGTTTTTTTTTTTTTTTTTTAACAATGTATATTCTGGATTTTAAACAGTACATAGCGGAAATAAAAAGACTGCTTGGCCGAGTAATAAATGCACTGGTGTCAGTCTGCCTTGCAAATGCCAGACACACAAATCAGAACAATGAATGGCGTTCTTTGAAATAAGTAAGCCACTTCCTATTGGTGCCATCTTTACAGCTGAACATCACAACTGCACTGTTGGTGTTCTGCTGTGGGTGTTAATCTAACAAGGCCTGTAATATGGCAGGTTCAGGGCAAGCAAAGTAATCTATGCCCTGGCTCTCTCTCTCCTGCACTTCCAACTCTCTC
>VURO01041852.1:0-16305 GCA_015108175.1 Pelvicachromis taeniatus
CACACACACACACACACACACACACACACACACACACACACACACACACACACACACACACACACACACACACACAAAACCATAGGCTGCACACCTCAGTTAGTGAGGACATAGAGAGATGCTCAGGGAGAAGATCCAGCTGTGAAGTCATCACACAGGATCTACATGCACACATTTGGCATCAGCTTTGTCACAGACATAAAAATACTGTGTAAAAATCTGACAAGCAGCCAAGGCTTATTTGTGCAAGATTATCTCTTTTTTCCCCCTCCCTCTCTCGCTCTCTCTCTCTCTCTCTCTCTCTCTCTCTCTCTCTCTCTCTCTCTCTCTCTCTCTCTGTCTATATCTCGGCTCTTCTACAGATCGACATCATGATCGCTGATGCTGCTACCCTCCAGGTCCCTCAAGCAGAGATTTGAGTCATCTCACTCTCATCCTCTTCCAGCCCTCAGCACCGTTGAGTCCGACTGTCAATACAGAAGCACTAAATGCTGCTCAGACTGTCAGAGAGATACTGCAGCGTGCCTTTCACACTTTACACACTGTGTGTACAGCCTGCACGAGCACAAAGTATCCTACGCCTGAGAGGAAAAATGTGGGGATAGGAGGAGAAGCGGCTGTTTGAACAAGACCCAAACTCCGCAGAAGTTGGTTGTACGCCTTCGCACGAGGAGAAGGGAAAGAAAAAGAGGATGAAGGGACCAAACTGAAAATAACATCCAGAGAGATACGGAGCGATCTTAACTCCCCACGGTCCACACACACACACACACACACACACACACACACACACACACACACACACACACACACACACACACACACACACACACACACACAGAGAGAGAGAGAGAGAGAGAGAGAGAGAGAGATCTGTGTATTTCTGCTGCCGCGCCGCTCCACTCACCTACAGTAAATCACTTCCATGACTCACGCAGAGGGGAGATAACCGGCTCTCAGGAAAAGTGGAGTAAACACTCGTTGCAAAGGCAGGAAGGGCTCTCACTCGCTCTCGCTGCAATGCTGCTATCTCTCATCCTCGTTTCTCCTCCTCTGTCTCTTCTTTCGCTTTGATCTCTCCCTCTCTCTCTCTCTATCCAGTGGTGCCCCCCTCCTTTCTCTCTCTCTCTCTCTCTCTTTCTCTCTCTCTCTCTCAAACTCTGCCACCCCCTCACTCTCCACCACAAGGTGTCACAAACACTGTGTCTGCTCCCACTGCCTCTTATTGGCTCCAACTTCTCTCTCCTCTTCTCTCCAGCCCCCACCCTGTACGCTCTCTCTCTCTCTCTCTCTCTCTCTCTCTCTCTCTCTCTCTCTCTCTCTCTCTCTCTCTCTGGATTTTCTGCCTTAAAGAGGCAATGTGTTACACCTATAGCTACATAAACTCAAAGCATGTCACTTCAGCTGCTTTATTTGTTCTAATTGGGTAAGCATCGCATAAAACCACCTGCCTCGGAGATTTGTGAGCCCTGGGGCTTATGTAGTGACTTTGCATAGCTGGAAGGCAATGGCAAGTCATTTTGGATAGGCACTTTTATTTTTTATTTCAAGCTAAATTATGATTACTAAAAATATTAGCATTATTAAAATACATAAAAGACATTTCTGGTCCTCTTTAAAAAGAGACACACTCTCCAGACACACTGTAAAACTTCAAAAAGTCTGCTTCCACACAGCAACCTCTAAGGCTTTTAAAACCAGCTTCTAAGTGTGACAAACTGCAGTTTTTCTAATGGCCACTTGAGGCCAGTTCCAAAGGCTAGTTGAAACAAAACACTCCAATGTCAAAATGGCCAACTTTACAGCAGAAGTAAACGTAGTCACAGTATGCTTTGTGCATTTTGAAACCCCAGCGGTTTCAGCATCACCATCTTGGTGTTTTGAAACGGGACCTGACTTGTGAAAGTGAAATGGATTTTGAGAGGAATGCCGCATTCTCATTGTGACTTGTGATGCTTTGTGACTGACGAATTATGAGTCAGTGTGCTCAACCTGGATAATGTTCTTTTCAGACTCTCATAATGAAGGTTATTGGTAGGTTCAATAAGGATGATCGATGGTCTCAGATCTGTCCACTCCCAGGTGCTGCCAGCTAAATCTAAGCCTTTTCACTCTCACTTTTCCCACGCTGTCAAGCTGTTTGTGTTATCACTGGTCTGGTTAGATCACCTTCTCTCGGCCTCCTCCAGGTCAATCAGCATTGGCCCCTCTGGCGAGAGGGGAATTTTTATTTTTTACATATAGGGAGCTTGAGGGTCCTGCGCAGTATCTTTGCTGTTCCTAGGAGTGCGCTCTCTGGACAGAGATCTTGGATGTTGTTCCTGGGATCTGCTGGAGTCACTCACCCAGCTTGGGGGTGACTGCACCGAGTGCTTTGATCTTGTCTAAAACCCTTCCACTGGGGTTACTTGCATAGCATTCCAATAGAGCCCTGTCCTCAACCCTTGCCCACTTATGCTTCTTCTTCTTCCAGTAACCCACTTTTCATCAGTGTGTCCTGGTTCCTCAACACCTGATGTGTCCCTTGTTACTCTGGGTGATTTCCAAGCCAGTATGGCTTCAGTTATCTCTTGCTCGCTCATCTCCAAGATAGGCTTGGTTAGCATGAGGTGGGTCTAGCTAACCTTACTGAATACAGATGCTCTGGTTGGGAGTCGAAACTCTGACTTGAAGTCATTAAGAAAGTTATTAGGAAGTGGATGTTTTGAGCGACAGGTAGGTGACAACCAGGCTACCTGACCGTTGTCGCTGTTTGGTTATTTGTGGTTCAGTACTGGCAAATTTGAGTTTTACATTTAAGCTGATTATTAAGCACTTCCTTCTAATATGTTACCTTTGGGCTCTTCAAAAACCAAATGTGTTAGTCAGTATGCTCAAGTCAAGACTTCAGAATGAGAGCCTACAAGCTCATCTTTGATTGTCAGTAATGTCCATCCTTTATGCAGCATTCTTCTATGAAACAGAGAATTTAGGTCCCCTATTCTAATCTCGCCAAACCATAAAAGGCAAATGATGAACGATGAAGTCCTGTTATCTTCTGAACGCACAGTGATATTATATTATATTATATATATATAATATTATCTCTCATTTCTGTTAACTGCTAGATAGCTACTTCTAAACTACTGTGTGGAGACACTAATTTATGTCCTCTGACAAAATAAACATAAACACACTTTAAAGACAACACCTGGCTGTGACTGAATATCCTTGTCACTATTTTTTCAAAGATTTTCCTTCTCCAATGAGAAAGTTAACACACTATACTTTGTTCAACTGTCCAGCACCATCTGAGTTCATGAACTATCTAGTCTGCTACGTGGAGCTGAAAAACCTGGAAATGGCTTGAACTTCTTATGTTCTCATTATTTTTGACACTTTTTTTTATGTACAACCGCTGCGACACCATGGACGCTGTTATCTCCTTTGTACCTTTATCACGCCTCCCCACTGTCTTTAAAGTCCAACTTTTCGTTCTGTCTTCAAGTGTTGCCCTTAGTAACAGGTTATAGCTTCGGCTTTAGACGTGTTCTTCTACAATACAAATCAAAGAGATAACCTGTCTTTTATATCCATTACTATATATCAGAGCGATCTACTGATAAAGAGATCTCTCTTTTTTTTTAATGAAAACAAAGTTAGAGATGAATTTAATGTGATACAAATATTTAACATACATATGGTCATGAATGTCTGAGCACTGAGGAATATCAGTGGATGCAACCTTTAATGATGAGTTCAAACCGGATCTCTGCCAAAGCAGGGCCAGGAGTCAAGTTCCCAATTTGCAATTATAATTAGCCTTCAAGCCCCTTTAAATGTAGAGCCCATGTATTCTCCATGCTGCCCTGTCTTCATGTGATATTTGCTCTAATTCAGCATGGAAAACACATTAAAAGCAGAATCAGCGATGCGCTCGTGCTGAAGGCGTGAAGTGCTCCGTGTTTTTTCATGTTTGACTATTTGAAAATGTGCTGCTGCTGTTTTAAAAATGTACGGGTCCTAAATCATGCAGATCACACCGTGTAAGACCACACACGAGCACAGCATTCCTGCTGTTACAGCACTGCTGTAAGCACTAGCCTAAGTCAAGTGCAGCAGCTTTGATATGACAGAAAATTAAAGAGGACTGCTGGAACATCTGTCCTGCTCTTATTGGGGGCTGGAGTGTCTGTCGATTATGTGAGAGGGGTTTCTATCCCTCCCTGTCTGCTTGTTTGTTTATTATCTTCAAGAAATTTGGTGCACAGACTCCCTTAGTGGAAGTATACATCTAAATCCATGATTGGCACCTTTACATCTCTATTTTCAATTCTGAGAAGCATTCAGGGACATGCAGGTTTTTTTTAATGTTATATTTTTTTCTGGATGATACAGTTCAAACAGACATATACTGTTATAGTTAGAAGAACTTGCTTTTACACATGCATCAATACTGTAATTAAATCATTACTTCACACTTTTATTTTATTATAGTAGCTGTTTGATATTTCAAGGATGAATATGAATGTTTCTGTGATCTTCCCAAGTGCACAGTTATTTGAGATTATGATTATTATGATTGCAAATACTGAGAAATGAAAAGTGACCCTAGTGGTGCTGGATCAGAATCCATGTAAACACTTGGACTTTCAGTCTTCTAGGCTGAACAGCCAGTCACTTTAACATAAAATTTCTTACAACCTAAACTAATTTAAAACATTTTCTTATACACAGTATTGCCAGAAGTATTCAATCATCCATCCAAATCATTGAATTCAGGTGTTCCAATCACTTCCATGACCACAAGTGTATAAAATCAAGCACCCAGGCATACAGAGTACCTCTGCAAACATCTGACAATGATGGATGCCACATGTGCAACAAGTCCAGTTGTGAAATGTCCTCACTACTAAATATTCCACAACCAACTGTTAGTGGCATTATAACAAAGTGGAGGCAATATGGAATGACAGCAACTCAGCAATGAAGTGGTAAGCATAAAATCATACCGCACATAGAGCACAGAGATTGCCAACTTTCACTACAGATCTCCAAACTTCATGTGGTCTTCAACTTCATGTTTGTATGTGTGCAGTTGTGCAATCACCATGGGACACCTGGACCAAAAATTCCAGGATGATTTTATTTATTTTTGTGAATTTATTTCAGTGAAGCCTTAATATGACTGCACACCAGTGCACACAGCAGGATCCATAAAGACATGGATGAGTGAGTTTGGTGTGGAAGAACTTGACTGGCCTGGCTCTCTACTTAACTTATCTGTATATAATTGCTGTTATCCATTGCTACTCTTGCACTTCTGATTAGATGCAAACTGCATTTCGTTACCCTGTATCGTACATGTGTAATGACAATAAAGTTGAATCCTAATTGTGAAATGCACTGAAAAGTAGCCAAAAACAAGGAAAAAACAAAACACGTGGAGTTTGACCTTTCATAAGAACTGAACAGTGAGTGTTTTTTTGTTTTTTTTATAACTCATCAATTGAGACTTTGTCTTAAAGTTTGGGGTACGGCTCTTTCGAATAACATGTGCCAGCACTGATAGCTTTCTGCTAGGCCTCACCTTTTCTGATTTCAATCATTGAATTGAGCCTCTTAACCAAGTTTGTGTTGTTGGTGCTTTATGGAGCACTTTCAAAGGAAATACATGACAAACAATGTGGCCCAAGACGTTTGTGCTTTGGTTTTGCTGAATGAAAGTGTGGTCTTTTATTAGTCTGTTACTTAGATTGGAATAGATAAAACTTTATTAATCCCTCAGGTGGGTTCCTCCGGGAAATTCAGTTTCCAGTAGCACAACACCAAAACAAAATGAATATAAGCATAAATATAGCTTACATATACACAAATATAAATACAGAATATATAATAGAGATAAATAGGAATACCAGTAAAACGTTTCAACTATTATAAGTCTATTGCACAGTCTGTTGGATAGTGAGAAGCACTACAGCTTAGTTGTTCCTGTCCTCCTTTGTCCTCCTGCTTCCCCTCCCTCTCCCCTCCAGTGAGGAGTTAAACAGTTTCATGGCGTGTGGGACAAAGGAGTTTTTAATTCTGTTTGTCCTAGACTAGAGAAGCAACCTGTCGCTGAGCAATTCAATTCAATTCAATTCAATTTTATTTATATAGCGCCAAATCACAACATCAGTCGCCTCAAGGCGCTTTACATTGTAAGGTAGGCCCTACAATAATACATACAGTGAAAAACCCAACAATCATATGACCCCCTATGAGCAAGCACTTTGGCTACAGTGGGAAGGAAAAACTCCCTTTTAACAGGAAGAAACCTCCGGCAGAACCAGGCTCAGGGAGGGGCGGCCATCTGCTGCGACCGGTTGGGGTGAAAGAAGGAAGACAGGATAGAGACATGCTGTGGAAGAGAGACAGAGATTAATAACAAGTATGGTTGAATGCAGGGAGATCTATTAACACATGGCAGACTCCTGTGGTTGTTTATGACCATATGCAGAGGAAGCCCAGCATTGTCCATAATGTCCAGCAGTTTGTTTAGTGTCCTTTTCTCTGCCACCGTCACCAGAGTGTCCAGCTTCATGCCAACCACAGAGCCAGCCTTCCTGATTAGTTTTTCCAGCCTGGAAAAATGACTTAGCTGTAATTGGCAGGTTTTTACGTGCTAACCAGTGTTGCTAGAGCCCTAGTCACACAGGCGACCCCTCTGGTGACCCAAAATCTTTGTGAACTTCAGCCACCACTAAATAAATTAAATTCCATTTTTAACTTAAGCAGTGGCTGGCATCAGAGAATATGCATTTTCCTAGCGTTTGTTGTCAGGGGGCCAGTCTCTATACCTGTTTGATTGGGGCTTAGCCATATTTCCTAGCACTGCCTACCCTGCTCTCCAATTATGGTCCCTAGTGGCTATAAAAAACCCACACAGCGATAGCCAAAATCTTACTGTTGGATGACAATATGGTGGTACATCTTCAGTTTTACTTGATTTGAATCCTTGTTACGTTCTCATTGTCTGAGGGCTTAAATGTTAAATGTATGGCAGTTTAGAAGAATAAACTTAACAGGAGATCGTGAAGCTAATGAACTAAACTAAAACAATAATAAATAAAAATGATATTTATATTAATATAAAATCCATGAACTTACAATTCATCTAAACATCAAAGATCATAAAACTGACATTTATGTGGGCGGCGTATTATGAATCATATGTTTAGTCTGTGATCCCAGCCTTTACTAACTACAGCTTCATACTGCTTGGCTTAGCATGGTTGCAATCTTTGTCAAGTAATCAGTGGACTTCACATAAGTGTTCATTTAAAAGTTTTTGAAAGGAAAGAGGTAATTTTGGAATTGTTGCTCTTCCACTTGTGAAATATAAATGAGTAAATGATTATTATTATTCTGCCAGCGCCACTCAGCATAAGATGCAGTGAGAGTTGACATGATGATTAAGTCTGAAGCCTTAAGCAACTGTCGATGCTCAGTCCACTCAAACAGAAAACAGGTATCAGTGTCCACCAGACCCACTGATGCTCAGTATTCCACACACACACCCACACACACGCGTGCGCGCACACACTTAAAGCCATATATTTAGTATATTTTCTTAAATATATCTTCTTGATGCATGCTCAATCATGCAGTTAAGCAAATCCCAAACTTACTTTCAACACTACAAGGTTATTCAGTTATACAACGGGTGCTTAGTGTGTACTTTAGATATTCATACATGCTTCCAGACAAGCTAAGCTCTGTGAATAGATGAATAAATCAATAGAAAACTGATGAAGTGATACAAATATATGCTCAAATACAACCATCTACTGGTTTCTTGGTGTTGTACTTTATGACCTTCTTCTTTATGAAATGTGAATATAGATTTCCTGTTCAGAAAACTAGCTATGGAAGTTTCAGAACGAGGCTTAATTAAGGGGTTTTCGAAGTTCAAGACTCTCCAAGAATGTTTTGAGGTCGACGCATGACTCTTTAATCGAATGGAAACACAGGAGGGCGGGAGGAAGGCGAGGACAGAGAAAAATATTTGAATTTTCTCCAACAGTTTGACACAGCCTCGTCTTGTCTCTCCGATAACGGATGCAAATTACTATTTCCTCCATCTGGGATACATTAGAAAGAAGATCTTATCATATTTAGCTGCCAAACAAACTTAGAACTATAACAACTTTGTGCAAGCCTCGCAGCCAGATAGCAAATGAGTAACAGCCACAGATACAAAAACACAAGCAACAGACTCTAATCTAATGTGTTTGCCTGATTAATGTAGTTTTAAACAGATTTTTCTCTCAAATATAAAAATTGCTTATTTGGTGAGTTAAAATAATTTCCAAAACAATGGCAGAGAAAGAAAGAGCCTATCCCAGCTGTCTTGGGGCGAGAGGCGGGGTACATCCTGGACAGGTCGCCAGTCTGTCGCAGGGCTAACATACATAAGCAGACAACCATTCGCACTCACAGTCACTCCCGCATTCACACCTATGGGCAATTGTCATAGAGATATTTCTCCTCTAAACTTTTATATCTTTTTTTTTTTTTAGATAATTGTTGAAAACTTGAAAAGGTAAAGCTTCTCAATATTCCATGAGAAAAAGAACATCCAAATAACAAAGGAATATCTCGTTTCATCATCTTTCCCCTGATGTTAATCATTTCGTCACATCATCCTCTGATCATTCACAATCAGGGGGATTGATGGTGAAGTTGACCCACTAAACCACCAACCTGCTTATAGAATTCACCTAGGCTTACACAGCTACAACAGCAAAAATGCTGCTTACAAACTGATGCATCTGTGTTGATAATAGAGGAGGCTTTTCCAATCTTTAATGAAAACCTGTAACAGACGGTGTTATGTTAGGGATCTAAGTACTTCTTCCACCACTGAACTACCATTAATTCAAAACATGATGCAATGAATGATTAATGCTGGACCTTGAGGTGTGCAGTCAGAGCAATGATTGTTCAAGGTAAAAAAGTCAATACTTTCCCTCATCACTTCCATACATCATGAGATTTCTTTTTCCATCATTGGTGGCCAATAGCATTTCACATCACCGCCACAACAGAACTGGAGCGCCATCCATTTGCCTGTCAGAAACTTTGAATTAGAATTGATTCCTCTTGCCATAATTATTCATCTGTTCCTATTATTTATCACTGTGACAACAGTGCTGGTGTGTTTGATTGGGTGCCTCAGATTTTGGGGTGCAAAAATTAGAAGCCAGAGAACAGTTGCTCCCCAAACACTTGACAACTGATCTGTTTGGCCAGTGTCTGGAGAAGCAGCTGAGGCAAAATGTGCACACTTCCTCCAGCAGTATCAGAGTTGCACCTCCTTCATACTGATTTACGAGATGTTTTCTCGGTTATTAAATTGTTTTGTCATTTGTCATCTTTTGTTCAAACTATTAAAAAAAAGACCAACAAAACTGTGATAATTTGGTTTTTAAGTGTGAGGCATCATTTCAAGGTGTTTCTGATTGTGAAAGCACTGAAAAACTGTTGAAACGCTAACTAAGGCAGCAGCTTTACGTTGACTGCGGCATGTCACTTAGAGAAAGTATGAGTGGCAGCAAATAACTACGGCTGAATGGAAGCACTAATATCTCAGGCAAAGAATGAAAAATGGCTATAATCCAAATGACTTGCTCAAAGAAAACAGGAACATCGGGTCACTGAGGTAAAGCAGATGACACAGCTCAGCAACACAACAGAGCGGAGTAGTGGATACATGATTGATGGATAAATGAATGAATGAGAATGTAAATAGTGCCCCAGAGTTACTCAGGCATGCAAAATCCACTGGTATGTCATCCAGGCTAACTTTAGGAGACGTAAACTTCTGCAATACTAAGTCCATTAGAGACTATGCATTTATCCTCTTTGGTTACAAAGCCATTTCTAAGGCTTTAGGGCTCCAGCGAAACACAGTGAGGGACATTATTGTTCCAGTGGGAAAATAGGGATGGGAATTGATAAGAATTCAGTGATTTCATTTCCTTATTGATATCACTTATCGATTCTAACTGAAATAAACTAATTGTAGCAAGAGCGCAAGAACCGACAAGCGGAATCGATATAAGGGCAGACGAACGATTCTAAGGAAGTGGACTACTGGAACCGGTTCTCGATTCCCATCACTAGTGTCGAACCACGACTTGATGACTTACTACGCTTTTTTAAAAAGTACACCAACTATTCATTCAGCCTTGTCAAAGTCTGCACATAAATGTGATTGTAATGTTTTGGCAAACAGGCCATCCATCTCTGAAAATCCCCCAGTGTGGCTGAATTAAAACAAATTGGCAAAGAAGAGTGGGGCAAAATTCCTCCACAGCAATGTGAATGTCTCATTGTGAGTTATTGCTAATGCTTGAATGCAGTCCTTGCTGCCAAGAGAGGCAGAACCACTTTTTATCCTGTCCCTTAGTTTAAGAGCAAGTACTTTTTCACGCAGAGTCAGGTAGGTTTAGGTAGCTTTTTCCCCTTAATAAATTAAATTGTAATTCAGAAACTGGATTTTGTTAGTGGGTTACTTTGTCCAATGCTCAAATTTATTTGGTGATCTGAAAGTGTGCCAAATATGCAAAAAAAATTTTAAAAAAATGGACAGAAATAAAACAAATAAAGCAGGAAGGAGTAAATCCTTTCTTGCCGTACTGTATGGATAAATTAAACTGCTCGTTTTGTAGAAGACGATGGTGACTGGGATATAAGTGCACGCACTGACTTCATTAAACGAACATCCACAATCAGAACAAGGTATGGATAAAATAACTGTTCTGAGTTGTGACCTTTTTAGCTGGCTTAGTGCAGGGACCCATGCATTTTCTTAACGTCATATCCAGCTTGGAGTCAATGGGGGATATTGGAGTCTATCCCAGCTTTCATGTGTCTAACACAGGGAGACAGCTGCTCATACGCACATGTGCACACTTCCATCCAAGTTAGAATCACCAGCTAATCTAATAGTCTTTGGACTGTTGGCTGAACACAAACTACATGAAGCTGACCCACACAGGCACAGGGAGAATATTTACATATTGGAAAGTCCTCACAGAAAGACCCCAGTCAACCAGGGGGTTCAAATCAAACTCTCGTTACTGTGAAGCAACCATTCTAACCACTGCACAAGTGGAAACCACTACCACCTAGGATCAGTTTCACTCATTTTCATTTAAAATAAATTACCACCACGTCACGTGAAAATTGGGAGACCACTGTTTATTTAGTACCTACATGGAGGCTTCCACAAGAAATTGTTGGATAATTTGTAAATGCAGCCGGCATATTCTGTCCACCCCGTCTATCCCCGTAGAGACTAGACCTCAAGTCTATAGGAAGGAAAATAATCACTCATGAAAACCAAGGTACCAAATGTACAAGAGCATCTCTGAATGCACAAAACATTAAACATTAAAGTTGGGCTACAACAGCAGAAGACCACACAGGGTACCACTCCTGTTCTGGAAAGAACAAGAGGAGCATGGTGGATATTGTTTAATCCTGTACTAACAAATTGTAAAGTGCCCAGTGAGTGTCATGGTCAACGGGTGTGGTGTGCGGCTCCAGCTTCTCCGGTGGCCCCTCCTCCCCTTGGGGCGCAGAGTCCTCCCCTCTCCAGCTGCACCTGATTATGTCATCAGCTGGGGACGCTTCTTAGACCTGGTGCAGCCTGCAGTTCATCGACTGTTCGTTCTCTGACCCACGGCGAGATCCTCGCATCTTGGGCTGCCTGGAGGACGCAGCCGCTACCATCCTTTTCTGTGGAAAACCTGCCCAGGCCGCTGCCACACGCCGGGACCCCCTCTCCTCAGCCACTGCTTCTGCTACGCCGTTCAAGTCCCCCCGCTTGGCCCAATCCCTGCGTTCCCTCCACCATTTCCACCACCACCAGTTCCCGTCCGACCCTGCACATCCCCTCTGTCACAATCACTACAAAAATAAAATTATTATTATTTTTTCACTTACCCAGTGTGTCTGCTCCTGAGTCCTATTTTCCGAGTAGTAGCCCACGCACTATGACAGTGAGTGTACATAAAACTTACAAAGAACAACACTGCAAGTCCTCCACACACAGGGGCATTCACCACTAGCGTTACCCTAACGTTACTTTAAATGTTTGATGGGAAATGGGCAGAACTTATATTTTATAAACTGAATAGAAATATATTTTTTAAAGTAAGTAAACCTTGGGTTTGGTTGAGTTGTACACAGTATGGCAAAAGAGAGCAGGAGGGCTATAAACACATGTTTAACAAAAGAACAAACAAAGCATGACAGTGCTATTTATCCTTCTCAGGTTATCTGCAATGGACAGTTTTGTTGTTTCCTTTTCAAAAGGGGAGGGGAAGGAACATATTTAGCTATCTCCATATTGTCTTTGTGTTTACAAAGATGAGCTGAAAATGTGAGACTGAATGCATGCAGCTTCTGCAGAGAAGAAATCAATAATCAGGACCCCTGGAGAATCACAAGTTAAGCCTAAAGTGTTGCAGAAAGATTACAAGGATAAGAAGAAAAACAATTTCTGCTAAATAAAATGGATAAAGGAGTCTGCCCTATCAATTTTTCTAATTCTTTATTTCTTTTCTTCTGAATCATAGTTACACTTCTACCTCCCATCACATCCAGGCATCACTCTTTATGTTGGATAACAATATTGTAGAAAAGTCTGGACTTTGACAACGACACTTTACGCTGTGCCTGAAGTCTGCTCTGACCTTTCTGAAGATCATGCCATACACGTTGATGAAAACACCACTTCCGAGTCTGTTTTCTGAGATTTTGCTATATTGATACTGAAGCTAAATGCTGCAGTAAAATAAACACTTGCTAGATCTACCACAGAATTACAGAGAACTCATTCTGCATCCGCATCAAGCTCTTTTCAAACTGTTTTCATCTTTGGTATGACTAAAGTTACATTCATGAATGTCGGTTTTTGAACTTGGGATTAAGCATTATTTTCTTTGCCTAAGATGCAGTTATGATGTGTCAAACATCTATGATTTTCCTATCAGCTAGCTAAGGTGTTAGCTGTTAATTATCTCTTTGAAACTTTCATTTCCCCAAAGGTGGCCTAAAAAACACAACATGTGCATTAACGCTTTCATTTGTATTTTGATTAAATGGTCCCACAGAACACTGAGCTGTGGCTCAGGTGGTTGAGTGGGTCATCGACCAGTAGGAAGGTTGGTGGATTGATCCCCGACTCCACAATCAAAGCATGCCGATGTATTTTTGAGCAAATTACTGAACCCCAAGTTGCTCCAAATACATTCGTGTGTGAGTTCATGTAAATGTTTGAAAGTACTCAGGCGCAGATACACTATGTTGCCAAAACGATTCACTCATCTGCCTTCACTTACATATGAACATGATTGACAATCCATTCTTAATCCATAGGGTTTAATATGATGTTGGCCCACCCTTTGCTGCTATAACAGTTTCAACTTTTCTGGGATGGCTTTCCACAAGGTTTAGGAGTGTGTTTATAAAACTTTTTAACCATTCTTCCAGAAGCAAATTTGTGAGGATGGACACAGATGTTTGATGAGAAGGCCTCCACTCTCCACTCTAATTCATCCCACACCAAATTCATGCATCCAAATCTTTATGGACCGTCATTTGTGCACTGGTGCGCATTGATGTTGGAACAGGAAGAGGCCATCCCCTAACTGTAGTCAGACAAGTATTGTTTGCTCAGACTCATCCATTGGCTTGCCAGGTGGAGAAGCATGATTTGTGACTCCAGAGAACACATCTCTGCTTCTTTAAAGTCCAGTGGCAGCATGCTTTCTACCACAATCTGGCATGTTGCACTGTACTTGGTGATGTAAGGCTTGGCTGCATCTGCTTGTAAACTATTCCATGAAGCTCTCTATGCATTGTTCTTGAGCTAATCTGAAGGATAGATGAAGTTGGGAGGTCTGTAGCGATTTACTAGTCTGTGACATTCCTTCAGCATTCGCTGACCCCATTTCTGTGACTTCACGTGGCCTGCCGCTTCATGGGTCAGTTGCTGTCATTCCAAACCACTTCCACTACGAGTTGACTGTGGAATATTTGACCGTTCTCACTCCCAACGCGTAACATACTAACGATTTCTCACATCCCAAGGAACGCGAAAGGTAACCATCTGCAGCCCTAAGATACACGCCGGATTGTGGATGGAATGCAATAGAAAGACACTCCCGGCGTAAACACATGTTCCCGCCATGTATTCCAGCCCTAACCCTAACCTTAATCCTAATTTGTCACAAAGCGTTGTATGTTACGTTGTTGAATATTTAGTAGTAAGGAAATTTCACAACTGTACTTGCTGCACAGGTGGCATCCTATGACGGTACCACGCTGGAATTTACTAAAGCTCCTGAAGGTGACCCATTCTTTCAGAAATGTTTGTAGAAGCAGTCCTCATGCTTAGGTGCTTGATATTATACACCTGTGGCCATGGAAGTGATTGGAACATCCGAACTCAATGATTTGGATGGGTGAGTGAATAGTTTTGGTAATATAGTCTAAAAGTGCTGTATGAATATGACTGGGCAAATGAGGCTTGTAGTAGAAAGCACTTTGAGTGCTAAACTCGGTAGAAAGGTGCTTTATATAAATATCAGGCCATTTTTAATCTTCCAAATGTTTATTTTTATCACAGGTAATGGTTAACAGTTAACCTCCAACCCTCCTCTTCCAGATGCCAATTATTATATTTTCTGTCTATCCATTTATGTCAGCCCTGTTGGAGTAAGAGGTGAATGCAGTTACAGTGTGCACTAAAGGGAAACTCAGCCACCCAATCAGCTCCTGCCATGTTTCTGCTCTGTCCCCACAGAGGCAAGGTCTGAATATTTCATACCCAATAATTTGAAGGGTTGCAAGAGCTCCCAGTGTGACTGCATATTCAGTGAACCACTGCTCGCATTTTAACCCAGTGGAACGGGATGAAAGGCAGTGCTGTGGATGAGATGTGAACTGCTTGTCTTTACCTGGAGGATAAGCCATGAATTTCTCACTGCTGTTTTATTGAGGTCATATTTTCTGAAATGAGATGCAATATTCAGAAATGGATTTGAAACATCACTGGAAACATATACTTAAGAGTACAGTGGTCATCATTAAACCACCATTGTACACACTTGCAATAGAAAGATTTAAAATTTAAAAAAATTTAAAGAACAAATAAAAGAATAATGCATGGAATCAGATTATACGTATTTATAATGAAGGGGAGCTAATTTGATCAATATTTAACTCCAAGTTAAGACTTCCAATCTTGATGTTGGATAAGAATAAACCTTACCAGACTGGTTTTAATTTATTGTTCCCCAGTCTAACCTCATGCCTATCAAAGGGCTTTCTTTCTAACTTATTCTAGTTATACTCATGGAGTAAATGAATTTCTGAAGTTATGCTCAGCAGATTTGCCCGTGCAGTCCTTGTCAGTATGTAAACCTGACTAGAATGAGTATATGAACAGTTGTTAATCCTGCATTAAAGCCTTAAAAACAGTCAGTCTGGTGCACTTTCAAAGACCTGACAGTGTGGCCAGCCTCAATTCTAGAGTGTAATAACCTTCATCAAATAGAAAAATAAAGTGTTTTCTCACAATAATAACAGCTTTCGTTGTGTTGAGTGAGTCATCTGTTTGAAGGAGTCTTCATAAAATGAAAAGGTTGCAAACTCAAGCTGGCTGCTTGGTGAGCTTTCAGGCCCAGGCTGCCACATCATAGTTCACTGTTACACTTTATTCTGCATCAAACATTGTTTCACAAACTAAGGCATGATTAAGGTTTCAGACTTTTACATTTACACCATGCAGCTCTGTTTGAAGATCTTCTTTTGATATTAGGTTCAGTTTAAGTTAAGTTCAATGTTACTGACAGTAGTTGCTTAACTGGCCGTGTGAAATTCACGACTTATTTATTAATATAGTGAAGGATTTGTAAACACCCAAAAGTTATATGTCATAACCAGTGCAGGCTGGAGTGGACTGAATTCTGTCCAGATGGGACTTAAAAAAAAAAAAAAATCATCATATCTAAACAATAACAAAACCTTAATATTATATACATTTAATAATTTAATTTATATAATAAAGCTGTGGTATTCTATTAAGAAAAATCACAAGACAACCGAAACAATCAGTCCTTTCTGTCTTCTCTACACCCTGCAGCGCCCAATTATTAAAGCTGAAGATTTCAATCCTTTGAAACAGGTCATAATTATACAGCTATTTAAAAAAAAAAAAAAAAAAAAAAATAAAAATAAATAACAAAAAAAAAAAAAAAAAAAAAAAAG
>VURO01041872.1:0-12666 GCA_015108175.1 Pelvicachromis taeniatus
AGACCCTACAATAATAGATACAGTGAAAAACCCAACAATCATATGACCCCCTATGTGCAAGCACTTTGGCGACAGTGGTAAGGAAAAACTCCCTTTTAACAGGAAGAAACCTCCGGCAGAACCAGGCTCAGGGAGGGGCGGGGCCATCTGCTGCGACCGGTTGGGGTGAAAGAAGGAAGACAGGATAGAGACATGCTGTGGAAGAGAGCCAGAGATTAATAACAAGTATGGTTGAATGCAGGGAGATCTATTAACACATGGTGAATGAGAAAGGTGACTGAAAAGGAAAAACTCAATGCATCAAGGGGGTCCCCCAGCAGTCTGAACCTATAGCAGCATAACTAAGGGAGGATTCAGGGACTAAGGGAGGATTCAGGGAGGAGTCAATCATGTCATGTATGGTTAACAGTGGTTTGATGACAATTTACCAGCAACACACCTGGATTAAAGCATACGTTGCTGTAAAACCTGTATATACCTTTCAGCAGTGTTCATTTTCCTATTTCCTTGACAGAATCATGCCCGTTTGAATGCAGTGCCGCCTGAGGGCTGAGACGTATTGCTCACTTCAAATTCAAAATGAGGGAATATTTTTATTGAAATAGTAAAATGTCTCAGTTTAAACATTTAATATGTTTTGTGTTCTGTTATGTATAAAATATGAGTTTATGAGATGTGTGTATTATTACATTCTGTTTTTATTGACATTGTTCTTCATGGCCCAACTGGTTTTTTTTTTAGCTTTGAGGTTGTAAAAACCATAATATGCTGCCTGTCTGTCAAATAATGTGTACTTGATGTCAACACATGCAGCTTGGAAACCAATTTTTCAAGACGGAATTTTCCACGGAGAGGGTTAAAGAGCACCGCTGTATCAATACAGTGGCGATATTACTGTTTGTTTTGCTGGGATGACTGAAACGTCTCCTAGCGTTGCTGGTAAATTGTCATCAAACCACCGTTAACCATACATGACATGATTGAATATGTGCAGCGTCAAAAATCAATTTTAAATTACATATCAAAAAGAGTGGCTCCGCCAGAGGTTTCACAATTTTCTTTTTCAATCGGCCTCGTCGTCTTCATATATGCTAAAGAGGCGGACGTAGATAATTACATTTTTCGTGTTAGCATACTTAACATCTTGTCATCTAGGCAATAATTTCTTAATGACATCCTTTTCCTCTTCATGTACAAATCTGGCTTTGAAATGTGAGAGCTAGTCTTTGCAATCAGTTTCTACTAACCTTCCACAAACATTGTGGGTGACACTTACACAGACATCTCAAGTGGTTTTTTTTTTTTTAAACAGTTGAGATTTTCTAATCATTCCTTAATGTCTTTTTCCAGGATTATCCTGTTGTCACTGATTCATTCATTGAGACACCTAAATTGTTACAGCTATAGAATAATAATGATTTAAAGATAATATCTGCATTTATTACAAAGAGAAACTGGATAAAATGGGGACTGTGGGGAGAGACCCTCTTAGCTCTTTGTGACAGGGATTCAACAAGCTCCAGTAAACAGTGCTCAGAGATTTTCATCCATACTGGCAATGGTGACATCACAGAGTTGATCGATATGTTTTTGGCTGTACATCCATCATGCAAGTCTCCTGTTTCCAAAGGTGCTTTACTGGATTTGACATCTAGTGACTGTAGAGGCCATTTGACTACAGAAAACTCTAAATTGTCACTGTTCAAGAAACTAATTAAAGATGATTTAAGGTTTGTGGCGTGGTGCATTATGCTGCTGGAAGCAGCCATCGGGGGTTGGTTACACTGTGGTCATAAAAGGATGGAATTGGTCTATAGCAATATTCATGAAGACTCTGGTATTTAACCAGTGCTCTGTTGGCATTAAGGGTCCCAAAGTGTGCCAAGGAAATATCCCCCACACCAATACTCCACCACACAAGCTTTGATCCAACCATATGAATGTTGCAGCAGAAATTGTGACTCTTCAACTTTTTTTCCAGTTGTGTATTGTCCAGTTTTGATTATTGTGAAGTGTAGTTTCCTGCTGTCAGCTGACCTGATGTGATATTCTACTGCTGTAGCCCATCTGCTTCCTCGGGTTGTTGTGTGTTCAGAGACACTGCTGTGACTCTTCTGCAAACCTTGGTTTTACAGTAAGTGGCTATTTGATTTGCTGTTGCCTTCCTATCAGCTTGCAGCAGTTTGGCCATTTCCCCCTAGTGTCTGGCAGCAACAAGGCATTTTTGCCCAGAGTACTGCTGCGCATT
Organism: Pelvicachromis taeniatus; assembly: GCA_015108175.1. Classification (NCBI taxonomy): domain Eukaryota; kingdom Metazoa; phylum Chordata; class Actinopteri; order Cichliformes; family Cichlidae; genus Pelvicachromis; species Pelvicachromis taeniatus. The sequence goes on from VURO01041872.1 coordinate 2,249, forward strand.
CACTGGATGCTTTCTCCTGTTCAGACAATTCTCTGTAAATTCTACAGATGGTTCAAGGATATCTGTCAAGGAGGAATTTTTTTATACAGTCAGATCGCACACACATTACGCAAAATGCAAAAAAAAAAAGGAATAAAAGCAGTAAATATAGACAAAAACCAACATTAAGCAACATTAATATTGAAATCATAATGAGTTATTCAAGTAACATTGGAAGCTGGGACAGATTTGAGTCTATTTGTCCTGTGCACTGGCATACAAGCATCTGCAACCAGGTGGAAGGAAAAGTCTTTTTCAATGACGAGTTTCTAGGATCAGACAGAAAAAATGGGCCTTTTTCAAGGTGCCGACCTTGTACAGGGGAGGAAGATCATTCAGGGTCACACGTGCAATATCAGCAGCTTCTGAAACTACTCAGATCAGCACGTCAAGCACTCCCCGTTCAAAGTAACTTCAATAAACGTCTTACCCATTCTGTTAGATTTGATCTTCAGGAGGTCGTTGTACCTAACAAAGTTTGTTGTCGAGTGTGTGACCATGAGATGTTCCTGGGGCCCGATCTCTTTCAGCTAAACTGTGATGTGAAGATCATTACAGTCTTTTTTAGCTATTGAGTAAGTCGACTAAAGTATTTTGCTTCTTCTGTATGAAGGTTTCAGTGGCCTTGATGCCCATGTTTGACCACTTTAATAGTCTTGTTTCAATCAGGAAATAAGCCCAGAGCAGAAAATCTTTTGGGTCTAAGAGCAAATGATTTATTCTTGTTTGTTCTTATTTTTCTCCCTCACTGTTTGTAAAAATACATATAAAATACACAAAGTTTCGGACACTCTGTATGAGTTCTTGGATTCCTGCTCTGAAAATGTTTTTGTTGAAAAAATAGTGTCTTGAGAGAACGCAAAACACTGAAATCTGCTTTTTACTAAATTATGTTGCGTTTTTTTTTTTGTCTACAGTTCTAATTAGTCATGTCTGCAAATCCTTGGCTAAACAGTGAAAGTACCAGCGGAGAGGAAAATACAGTTTCTTACAAAATACCTGTTGAAAGCCATTAGAAACCACAAATTGTTTATGTCTCACTGCGTAAATGTACATGCTGGTGGGATACTTCTGTGAGAGTTCTTTGAAACTTTTTACTTAGAAAACGCAAGTGTGCCGGATATCCAGGACCACTTAAACTTTCATTTTGTATGCAGGAGTGCAGCAGCAATTTCATTTTGCTTATGTAGCACCCTGTCTCTCTCTCTTCCTCTCCTCACATTTATTTTACAGCGTCTCCCCATCTTTCTCTCTCTCTCTCTCTCTCTCCCCCTCTCCATGCCCTTTCAAAGCAGAGAGGCTCTTTGGGCTGGAGTGTCAATTAATGAACCTTGTTGTCTATGTTAATGAGTAGTAACATGCGTGCGTGGAAAAGGCCAAGTGAGTTGTTCGTCTGTCACAGTCCCACTTGGCGCGTCATACTAAGATCATTCTGGAAAGTGGGTGTGTTTGTTTTCTCCAATGTCTCTTGTCTTGCCTTCCCACTGCCAGTAGAAATGGTAATATCCTATAGTTAATGCCACCTTATGAGACTTTCACAGCTTTTTGAATGTTAAGCACTTTCTTATTGAATTGGATGTTTGCTAATAAATCACATGGTGCCGGGGGTTGGCATGATTCACCCTCTGCTTCTCTCAGGGTAATTCTACCATGCAACACTCAGGGGAAGCAAATTTGCATCCTTTCCATGACTAATTTAGCTGTTTGCTTTCACTGAACTGGTGTACACACCATATATTTCGCTCCCCTTTCCTTTCCCCTTTCGTTCTCTGTTTCCTTTTCTTTCTCTCGTCACCCCCTTTCATTATGGTTCCCTTTTGAAACCCCGTCAATGCGTTATTTTTCAGCCATCCATAACATGTACCAATCCTGTCACAAAATAATGTTTTATTGGGTTTCGTTCTATCTGCAGCTCAAAGGGAACTGCAGTGTAGTTGTGACCATCACGTGTTGAACATTAAAAGCTTTTTTCATTCATGAACTCCTGGAAATGTTGGGAGAATTAGGAGGGGATGTTGTCCAAAGTAGCCCTTTCTCACTGGTTGCAAACCCCCCTTAGGTAACTTGAGACATGTTCTCATTATTAGAAAGACTCAGCCTAGTGTACATGAAGGTGCCACCTAGGTATGCATGCAGGAGAAAGGACACTCGCTCGCTCGTAGGGCTTTTTAATGTCCAGAACAGCTGAGTTGGACATTTAAGCTCTTATTTGCGGCACCACCAGCTCTGTGAACAAATAACTGCCGCAGAGGGCTCAAATATAATCTTCCTTTCAAACTGATATTCAAGTCAGGCTCGGGTTATACAATTGAGTGAACTTCAATTGTATAACCTGAGCCAAAACATTATGATCTCCTCTGGTGTGGATGCAATTTAATGGATTTAAAGTCAGAAGGATATTCATAGAATGGAACTTCATTTACAGAAAACCTACTCTCTTTATTAATTCATTTATTCTTTATGAAGTCAGGCCAACATCATGCGCTATTGCATTTTGAGATGATTTCATAATATTGAAGTTAAGTGGCTTACGTTGTGGAAAGGTGCTGTAGAAAAGCAGGGGTTGAAATCGCATTAAATCTTTTGAGTTGTTGTGTTTTCTTGTACCCAGAAAGAGGAAATACTTCTTAAATTCTTTTGAATTTAAAAAGTATTTATGTTCTGTAGTGTTCTTAAGTTCAGTATTTCCTGGAGCCTCGTAGTTTTGTTATTGATATTTATACTTCTTGGTTTATTGTTTGATTATGTTAGTTCATGTTTTGTGTTTAGTCTGTCCTTTTTCATTTCCATGTCCTATAATGAGTGTTGTTTACCTCCTGTCTCCCCAGTCATGTCCCAGTGTCCGTCTGGTCTCTCCATGCACTGTTTCCATGGTTGTCTGCTTTCCCTGTCTTGTCAGATTCATTCCTCTTTAGTTCTGCGCCCTGTGTTTATTCCTTCTGGCCCTACAACATTAAGCACCATCAATATTGAGAACATGATGAGTTATTCAAATACCACTGGATATCTTCTGTTTTTCATCCTTTTGTGTTCCCTTTATATCTGCCATGTCTCCATGTTTGTTTACCTTTTTGTCTAAGTCAGGTTCGCATGTCTTAATGTGGCCCCCAGTGAATATGTGACTTCCCGTTTTATTTTGATAGTCTGTTTCCTGTGTGTGATGCTCAGTTTTGCTTCCTCTGTCTCATCAGTCGACTTCTGTTCCTCAGAATATGTGTGATGTGTGTCGTGCTGTGTTCCCCAGGTGTGTCCATTCTGCCTTATCGCCTCTTGTGTTTCTATTGCCTGCATGTCCCTCTGTTCTTTGTTGTGTGCTCCCACATGGTGCTTGTAGCCGCCATCAGCCTGTTCTGTCAGTCTGTTCTAACCCAGCTTAGCTATTTTACTTGCTCACTTTGTTTGCTTCAGCTTTTTTCTGTGACTTTCATGTCAGAAATTAACAGTTATTCTCTAAATTCTTTAAATGACAACAGCAACATTATTCATCACACTTGCAGGCATTATAATATGTAGGACCACTGTGGTACCTGAATTGTTTTGATGGGGGAAAGTTTTAAAAATATTCCCCTCTGATTCTTTTTTCCCCCACAAATCTCACGCTGCCTCTGTCGTTTACCATTAAAACAGTTGGAACGTGCCAATGCATGAATAATCATCAATCAATGATTATCTAAGTCCTGTAAAATGCAAGTTCAAGCCATCATGGATTAGACTTGATTTGCTTTAAAGCTAGTTGCGTCTCTAACCGATGTTAATAACCACAGTACTCTACGAATGTCAAGCTTTGACAGTTTGTTTTTTGTCAAGTGCTACTGCGAAACTGGTTCACATGAGGACTGCCCTAGGAAAGGAAGACCAAGAGTCACCTCTGCTGCTGAGGTTAAATTCACCAGTCACACAGAGTTCCGGTAGCAGGCAGATCTCTGGATGAACTGGTTAGAGGAGACTGCATGTATCAGACGTTTATGGTCAAATAGATGCTAAATCTGTGCTTTGGTCTGATGAATCCAAATTTGAGATCTTTGGTTTCATCTGCCGTGTCTTTGTGCGACACAGAAAAGGTGAACGGATGGTCTCCTCATACATGGTTCCCACTGTGAAGCATGCCGGAGGAGGTGTGATGGTGTGAGGGTGCTTTGCTGGTGACACTGTTGGGGATTTATTCAAAACTGAAGGTACACTGAACCAGCATGGCTACCACAGCATCCTGCAGCGACATTCAGTCCCATCCGTTCGACCATCATTTGTTTTTCAACAGGACAATTACCCCAAATACGCCTCCGGGCTGTGTAAGGGCTATTTGACCAAGAAGTAAAGTGATGGAGTGCTTTGCCAGATGGCCTGGCCTCCACAGTCACCTGACCTAAACCCAGTCTAGATGGTTTGGGATGAGATGGACCAAAGATTGAAGGCAAAAGGGCCAACATCTCTAGGAACTCCTTCAAGACTGTTGGAAAACCATTTCTGGTGACTGCCAGCTTATTAAGAGAATGCCAAGTGTGTGCAAGCTATTTTGAAGAATCAAAATAAAATAATAAAATATAAAACATGTTTTGGGTTATTTCCTAAAAAAAAAAGAATGCTTAGACACTGCTTGCATAATGCACAGGTCTTTGACGGGGCTCCCACACAAACGCAAAGCAAAAGATGAAGCATCACATACTGTATATGCTTCCAAACCAACTTCCTTCCAAGCCAAAGACTAGGAAATATGATGAAGCATATCTTGCCTTTGGCTTCACCTGCACAAAGGTGGGTGCCAAGGTAGATATCCCTGACAGATTGTTCCTCCTGCGTTGGGAGCACGCGCTGAGCTGTCCAAATCACGGACAAACAGTATCCCACATTCCTGATTTTTAGTTCACAAACACTTCTTACAATGATGAACTACTTCTGAAAATTTGGAGATGCTAGCTCTTTATACAGTAAAGTTACAGTTACTTAAAGTTACAAATAATATCAGGCTGATCCTGTTCCCCAATTTGTTCCCCCTGTCCAAATCACGGACAGTATCCCACAGTTGTTTATGCTTTTAAACCCACTTTACACAAAGAGGCATTTTTTGACAAATGTATTGATAGCAATGTTGAATATTCTTACACAGTAAAAAGAAAAACAACTACACATAAAATAATTACACCATAAAGATAAAGTTTGTTTTCCTGTTAGAGGTAGTAGTTTATTTTATTGCAGGCTGTAATTTACTGCAGTTTACTTTTATTTGATTAATTGTTTACAAAAGATTTGAGGTGTGAAATAAACCGCAATGGAGTTTGAAAACAAAATATGGGCGTGTGCTTGGAGGATGTTCTTCCGTTGTCAATTAAATGGTACCAATCCATGCTTTCATTTTAGCTTGTTCAGTCATTAAAAAACGAAATTAACTAAGTTTCCAAAGTTGGTATACCTGGAAGCTGGATTAACAAAGCCAATTTATATGGCTTTGTTAATCTCTTGCTCGCAACCCAGCAAAGTGACACTTCCATTCGCAATCTTTGCCTGCTAAGCTGCGACTGGTCAGCTGATTCTCCGAATGAAAGCGCCGTCATTGGGCACAACATCAGAGCTGCTACACGAACCGTAAATGTGGGTGATGGTTCAGAGGTCTGGAACCAGCCTAATCTGGTAATACAGATTGAGGCAGAAGTGCCTCTTTTTATGGTTACCTGTAGTTTAATACATCTTGTGCACTGATCTGAAATGGGGGTTATACCGCTGACTAGAACTGTGCTTGAACTGTCCAATATGGGATTAGACAACCAATCAGGAGTAAAAGTGTATGGTATAGCTATGATGTAATTATACGGTCTGTTAGGAATTTTGGATTTGTCTGTTCACATGTTAAACCACAACACTGTGTGTGCAACAGCAACTCCAGTGGTACAAAAAGTACAACACCTCACAATTAAGGCAGAAACCTTACTGCTTTGGCAATCGAAGTGAAATGACCCCATTACTGCTCTGTTTCATGGGTCAATCTATTACACTGAAGACACGTTTATTGCTTTTACTTTAAGAAACAAATTTTGAGTGTTCTCTGAAACTTGAGCTCGGATCTAATCAATGCAGCTGCTCTCTAGGTGATCCAATAAGAAATCCAGAACACAGCAATAGCCAATAACCTTTGACCTTGGAGGATTATTGGCCCTTCATTTTCTCTGGCAAGTGACGTTCACAGTGGTGTCAAGTGTACTCCACAAGGCTATATATGTCATTGCTGTGAAATAAAATATGTATATGTGTGGTATAAGGGTGAAGATGCTTTTCTCTGTGGACAAAACCTCATCCATGTTAATCAGGTCTTTGGCCCCCTTGGCCATTAATGAGAATTCAGGTGAGAGGGGATGTCACCACCAGGCTGTTAAAAGCTCGTCGCTCCCACCCATCCCTTCCATCCATTCGCACGTCTATTGGCCATAATGAGTGCTCATCCCAGCCTCACCCAGCGGCCAGAAATTGGAGTCATGATTATGAATTTATATGAGTATTTAGGAGTGGAGGTGAGCCTAAATGCCACCGTTGCTTGTGGAAAATGGATTTATTTAGGCTGATAGTTTTTCTGCTGCGATTTGTGAACATGTGGGAGCTTGTTGTGGTGGATAACAGGATTCTAGTAGGCGATTAGAAGTTATCCTTAAAAGTAATTCTTTTCTAAGAAGAGGAAAAAAATCATATGTGAGAAATTACCTCATTGTACAAAGGAAAGATTTATTGCAGTTGCGCTGTGCTCAAGGCATTCGGTTAATTTTGTGGGAATCTTGTTTCGCTTTTCCTTTCATTACATGAAGTTTCCCGACATGATCATTAAAGTCTCATTTCAATCTGTTATATGGGAAGATCTAATACTAAGTTTGTTGTGCGGAAATTATGTCAAACATCATTGTGACAGAGACAAAGCAACTAGTGCAGGGTGATTTGACAGCTGCTTTCTGATTTATTAAATAGCAGAGTATGACTGCTTTAGTGCCCAACAACCATAAAGGAAGTTATTACCATCATTTATCATTCTAACCATCAAGTGAAGGCTTTCATATCAGGGTTGCGCTCTGATGTTAAAGGTGAAACAGATAATATCTGCTGCAGGTTCCACATTGCCCTTGACCCCCTCCTACATTTTAGGGTTGCCGCCATTTACAACTGTCTCTCTTTCAGAAATGCCACTTAACCTGCACTGTTGTTGTCCGGCTGTTCTTGCATCTTGCGCTGTTTCTTTTATACTTTTATTACAAAGTTTAGAGCAGGTAATGGAACACTGTGAAACCCCAGTGTTTAAAAGTGCCGACTTATATAAAAACAAAACATTCACACTTTATTAAAGTGATTTAAAGTTTAGACTGAAGTTAGACCAAATAAAGCAGTTGATTATAAGTTTTCTGAATGCATGAGCAATGAAAAATATGTCAAGACAGTTCTCCCAAGAAGTGAACACCGAGATGAAAAATGAGGTGAAACTGTTATAGTAATCATTAACAGAATTAAACTCTGAAGTTCTGCGAGGAAATTATCTCTATATTTCTTCCATTACATCTGAGGAAGCACAGAGAGATTCTGCCTGGCTGCTCTGCCACAACTGACATGCAAATGAGTACACTTTAAAAGGCTTCATAACCGCTAACTAAAATTAGTGATCTAATTGCATTGCATTTAAGAAAAATCATATTAATCATAAAATTATTTTCTGCCGTTATTTTTCAGTTAGTCATTCTGTGCATTTGGATTCTAAAGATTTGTTCAGATCAAACTTTTTACGTGCCAGTTCACAGAAAAGTACCGTATTATAGTTTAAAGAGAAACCCACAATTTGCTTTTTTTTGAGCAAGTGCTACATGACAATAGGAAAAAAACCCTCCCTTTTAAGAAAAGTGAGAACATGTTGGCATATAAGTGAGGGGGGAAAGAGAGAAAACTGAAAGAGAGGCGATCAGTGCATCATGAGAGGTCTCACACCAGCTTGAGTCCATGGCATCAGAATTAGATTTCAGAACCAGACCTAGCTATCAAACGAAATGAATATTTTAAGCTAAAGTTTAAAGGTGTGTATGACCAAACTCAAACTAGGAGCTGAATTTACATAGAAGCAGAGCCAGAGAGCTGAAGCCTCTGCCTCCTATCGCACACCTGACCTATGAAAAAAGGCACTATGAGGTCTTAAAGCTATGATAGGGCGTGATTGTTTAAGGCATTACAAGGATTAGGGATTTAATAGGGAGACAAAAATAGGGCTCTTCCTAGTCTTTACTACCCTCACATTAGGGTTTTTTAAACTAGACTCTAGTTGAAAGAAAGCAGTCGTTCACCTGCACGAAGAGAATGTTTGATTTTAATGATTTTAGTTTACACTAAAATTACTCAAAGATTCCTGTAAGTCAAGAATCTGGTCAGTTTGTTTCTGAGGTTTTCAAAGCCAAATACAACTTAAGGGTTTTAAGGCTTAAGCTTGCAGCATAGGCATAGATAATTATAGCTGATTGTCATCTGCATAACGGCTAATATGCATGTATGCAGTGCTTTTTAAATATATTATATATGACATACTGCAACAGTGCCATATGGAACCCTTTGTAGAGGAATTATTATTAATAGAACAATTATAATTACGTGAGACTGCAGTTTCTTTGAGTTGTGAAAATGCAGGGTGCACAGAAAGTGTTATAATTTCTGTTGTGTGCAAATTAAAGATGCATTTGCAAATCAGACAGGAAATATTCCAGCAATATAAAACTGTGATTACTTTTTGAGGACAGCTTGTACACCTGTTTACATCCTACAGCCCCAGAGAATAATGTTTTATTTAATTCTTATTTATCCCAAACAATTTGGTGGCAAATGAGACACACTTAGAGAGAATTTGGATGTACAAAAGACAGGAGGACAGTTTTTGAATCCAGTCCATTAGTGGAAAACATCCAAAAGTTGAGCGCCAGGAATATTTAATCAGAATTGAATCTTGCTATTGCTATTTGCTTTTTCGTCTTTCCGAGCTGTTCTATCAGTTCAACACGGGCTCTTTTGTAGAATCACAAAATGTCTCTTGAAGCCAATAAATTATTTCCAGGTGTCAGACAAGCGGTGGTTGAAAAAGTGATGCTAAATTGAAGATTTAAATAATTTGTACATCACGTAGTGTTGCCACGTAGTTGTTTTGAGAAGAAAAATAACTTCACAGCTAGGAAACTAAAAATCTCTCAGTTCCATCTTACTGAAAAACTTTGTCCACTGTCATCACCTATATTCTTTGTCTCCTCTCCTCCTTCAGAAGGCCAAGTATTTCTATACTTGGCCTTCTGTTCCATTATTTGGAACTGTACATTAGTGCATCCTACAAAGAGCAAAAATGAGTGTTACAGTAAGATTGAGAGGCTTTTTTCTGTTGTTATAGAGACAGAATGGCACCACTACTACTATGTCTTGGCCTTAAATCACAAGTAAAAAACTGATGTTGTAGAGAACTAGTAATGGTAAAAGAAAGAGATACAAATTAGTTGAAGATTTCAGAAATTAAATGGAAATCGGAAACGTCAAAGATGCCAGGTTTATGAAAAATATCCTGCCCCTAGCTCAGGGGTGGGCAAGTCCAGGCCTCAAGGGCCGGTGTCCTGCAGGTTTTAGATGTGTCCTTGATCCAACACAGCTGATTTAAAGGGCTAAATGACCTCCTCAACATGTCTTGAAGTTCTCCAGAGGCCTGGTAATGAACTACTCATTGGATTCAGGTGTGTTGACCCAGGGTGAGATCTGAAACCTGCAGGACACCGGCCCTCGAGGCCTGGACTTGCCCACCCCTGCCCCTAGCTTATAAAAAGGAACATCAAGCCACTTAGAAACAACTATGGTGACAGCAGTTTGGAGGCAAGCCTAAAGAGCCCATATTGATATAGTTTGGGCATGTGCAGAGCAGGGATAGTTCATATTAGGGCTGGGCAAAACGATTATTTTCCAAATCGATGAATCTAGTGATTTTAATTTTTCGATGCATCGATTAATCTAATGATATATGTTACTGCTTTGATACTGCTTACGGAGGTTGGGTGTTTATCTCTGAGTGTGTGTCTACGTGGGGGGTGTCGGGATGAATTAAAGGGTAAAAACCAGCGTTAGTAAAAAAGTTGAAAACTTACGGTCGTTTTATGATCGGCCATTTCATCCTTAAAAAGCCGGCAAAGACTGAATCACTTCCTGTTCGGTTAAAATATCCCCATACTGTAGAACTGCGTGTTCGGGGGGCGTGGTTTAAGTCCACATGTTACCGCTACTCGCTGCCGCCATGTGTTTTTTTGAAAGTGACGACGCATCAACGCAAATTTTTTACGTCGACGCGTTGTCCCAGCCCTAGTTCATATATTGGTCAATGGATGTTGAATATGAAGCTACCACACTGG
>VURO01041881.1:0-16583 GCA_015108175.1 Pelvicachromis taeniatus
TGTCATCCCATCATGTGCAGTAAACGAAATAAAGAAAGTCTATCCAGAACCAAGTGGCATATATACAGGATTTCAAGATGCAGCTACTGATCATGTAGCGGTAGATGAGTCGTGGAAAGATTTTAATGACATATAGTTTACATTCTTACTGTCTTGTTCTAATACGTTATTAGTAGCTTGAAAGCGCCTATACTGCCGACAACCGATATACATCATCGTCCCAGAATGCATTGTGTGCGCAAAAACATGGCTGCTCCCACGGCACCAAAACCATTTTAAAAAACAAAGATTTAATGAATAACGAAAACATTGTAGTTATTTTCAAGTATGTTTTTATGTAGTGGAGATCATTTGTAACATATTTAGAGTAACTTGTCATAATAGTCGGGGTTCCCTTTAAACATTTCCTTGTGGGTAGTAAGCCTTTTGCTTTCAGGAGCCTGAGTTCAGCTGTAAACCAGGGTGGTGACTGACAGAATGATACAGGTTTGGTTTTGAGTGGGGCAACAGAGTTTAGCATACTATTGAGACTAGAATATAATAGGAAGCCAAGTCCTCTTGGGTGAGGAGATTATGAAAATGCAAATGACTAGAGAAAGCAAAAGAAAGGGTGTCAAGATTGATTTTCTTAATATTTCTTAATATTTTAGGATTTTCTCCTAAAATGTGACTTTGAAATGACTAAGCTTCCTGTTAAACTCTTTGAATTCCATAAACAGGCCCTTCTTTATTGGAAAATGATATTTAAACATAATTTCACAGCCCAATTTGGAATAACAGATATATACTGATGAATAGAAAATCTTTTTTTTTTTTTCAAGATTGGTTATTGAAAGGTGTTTGGGCAATTGCTCATTTTATAGACGAGGAGGGGCACGTTCTAGGACATCAAGATTTTTGTCTAAAAGTAAATTTAATTGGGGTATAAAATCCATTGTCACTTAAAAAACATGGTTATAAATGATATAATATATTCTGACATCTCCCCCAATTTAAGGTATTTATATATAGATCATATTCAGTTTTGTAATGTTAAATGTAACAAAAAGTTTTTAAGATCTTCATTAAGGAGTCTTTATTTTGCAAAGTTACTTAGACGTAATTACATATTAAAAGATTTCCAAGGAAGGATGAAATTGAAAGAATAAGAACTAATTATATCACCTTCCCTTCCACAGCAAAAGAAGTCCAATGTAAAATTTTAAATAGCAATAGGCTCCTTGGTGATAGATTTAAATTATAAACTGGTATTCTGTGAAACAGAAGAGGAGGATTTGGACCATGTATTTTTTTTGTGCAATTTTATACAAATCTTTTGGGTGGATTTTCATGCCTGGCTTCAATCAAGTGGGATTCAAATGACCCCATTTACCTTAAATATGATACTGTTTGTGGTGTTTTTGAAGGAAAAGAAAGCCAGTTATGGTGTTAATGTTTTATTAATCCTATGTAAGCAGACTTTAATTTGTTTGTTAAATCCTTGACTTTGATTAAAAAGAAAAAGGCTGCAGATTTAGTTTCCTTTCTCGTAGAATTTGATGTATTGAATTAATATTTTGATCATTTTTATGACCCCGTTGTTATAATGTTTGTTATCGTTTAAGAAGTTTGTACTTTCTAAATGTATAATACATGGTGCATTTTGTTTGTATGTTGATTATGTTAATTTAAAAAAATCTCTGTACAACTCCTCTAATGCACAGCACACAGTGCAGTAGTTACACCCTTTTGCACAGTGAAAATAACAAATACCAAAGTTATTTTTAATATTTTGTAACTCTGTAATATCAATATATTACAGAGTTATTTGCTTTAGTTCAGTCTGTTACTGTTCTTATTGTCTGGGAGCCTCTGTGACCACAGCATTTCCTCTGGGATTAATAAAGCTTTGGGATTGTGACAAAGCAATAAGGACACGGTGGGTGTAAAATGTGCCCACTGTGAAGGTGGAATTAGAGACAAACAAATGACACCGAGGCTCAGATCAGTCTGGAGTGGGTCCGACTGTGGAGCTATCTGTGTCTGTGCGCCACACGTGGGCGCGCATGTGAGATGGCCATGTGCCCTGAACGCAAACAAAGCTCTTCAGCCAATCATAAGACTCCCAGCTCGCCCTCCTCCTCCTCTCGGAGCTGCTGCTGCCAGCAGTAGTGCAGCGGAGTTCGGCGGAGTCGGAACATGCTGCCGGGGCCGCGTGGAGCTCCCGAAGTGTCCCGGAAAAGAGGTGCTGAGCCGGGCCTGCTGCTGAGGCACGTCTCGGAGAGGAAGCGGGCCTGCTGGGGAATCCTGACCAGCCAAGGTGGGCGCATTGATGTGTTTTGGTTGGAAGCACATTGGCGGAGGGGGGATGTGTCTGTAAATAGTCAGACAAAGTGTCAGTGTGAAACACACACTTTCTATAAGTGTGTGGCTGTCAGGTGAAATTTGAGCGTGTTTGGAGCAGCCCTACTCCAAGGCCACTGCTCACCTGCAGCAGTCTGCCTGGCGCTGAGCATGCATAGGGAAACACTGCCGGCCCGGTGCTTTCATTCTTGGGGTTCATACTAATGTGGTACATTTAAAAGGGCTTTGCACTGATGAGCAGATTGTAGATCCTTACGCTAAAACAGGAGCACTACCTGTCAAAATACCCACATAAAACTCCCATATGTGACATCCCGCTTTGATATTTATCAGAAAGTCCAGTGACGCCTACATTTACATGAAAACACAATAAGGTCTTTATTACAAGCTGAAACACTCACATACGCACAGAGCACTCAGTGTGTAGAAGCTTTGCTCTGCCTGTGTGTTCCTACATAAAGACCAGTCCAGTTGTATCTATGTGGACTCCAAGGTACTTATAGTCCTCCACCATGTCCACATTGACCCCCCTGGATTGAAACAGGGGTCACAGGTTTCCTGGTCCTCCTAAAGTCCACAAGCAGAGCTTTGGTCTTTGCCTCGTTGAGCTGCAGATGATTCTGCTCGCACCATGTGACGAAGGAGCCGACCACGATCTCCAGACACTTATCACTGCTCTGCCTGCCACAGGAGGAGCCTGTCAGTTACCCAGCTAGTCAGGTCGTTATGAGCTAATTAGATCATTTTTAGTCTTTGTTGGTGTTTAGATGGCAAGGTGACTCTTAGTCTGGCATGTCCTGCATACAGGAAGGACAAAGGAGGAGTGGAGGGACTCAGCTTAATTCAAAATGTCCTATATCTACCAGTGGCTGGATGTGCCGTGGGGAGACGGAGATATGGGTATGTTGGACGTGAGACTTTGTGTGGGTCTGTGGTGTGTGACAGCTGAGAAAGTGTTGACGAGCTCTCAATAGAGCTGCACACATTTTCTACCTTAGACGTTACATATGATGGCTGATATCCTTCAGTGTGTGTGGGAATCAAAGCTTTCCTGTGCTGCGTTTGGAAACGTCCATGTGTGAGGTGTGTTTATACGTCACAGAGAAGGGAGGAGCTTTAACTCTCCCACTTAGCGTTCAGTAGTGCGACAGCTGCTCTGAGGGAACGCCAGGCTGCCGTTATCGATGTCCTTACATGGACAATCGTGTTTCTACTGTGGAATTCCTGATCTGTCCTTCAAACTGAGACAGAGTTTGAAAGCAGCTCGGTCATGTAGCCATGAATGATCTCAGGCTTCTTGTCTCACTGTGCTTGGTATGACAGTTTCCTGTGTGTGTTTCAGGGTCCTGGGCGGATCGTTCTCCTCTCCACGAGGCAGCGTCTCAGGGTCGGCTGCTTGCCCTGCGCACTCTGCTGGCCCAGGTAACACACTGTGTCCTTCTCCGTAAACAGACCAATGTGAGACTCTCCACTACTGTCAAACGTAGACGATGAGCACAAGCTTGAATAACGCTGACACAGATAAACACAGCACACCTGTTTTTTAGGGCTATCACGCCAACATTGTTACCATCGATCATGTGACGCCCCTTCACGAAGCCTGCCTGTCAGGACACGTCGCCTGTGTCAGAGCTTTACTCAATGCCGGGGCTAATGTGAGTATCAGCTCCATCTGTGCATCTCTGTGGACGTACTGTGTGTTTGTGTGTACAGCAGCTGTTTTGTGTGTGTGTCTAGGTGAACGCTGCTACCATTGATGGCGTCACTCCTCTGTACAACTGTTGTGCTTCTGGGAGCGTTGGCTGCATGGAACTGCTCCTGCAGAGCGGAGCGCACACACGGTCGTCTCACACACACTTCCCCTCAGCTTTGCATGAAGCCTGCAAGAGAGGTAAATGTGCCCAGCACAGTGTTTGACTAGCACGTGTTAACTAGAACTGTGTGAGCTTTGTGCTGTTGTGTGCAGGTAACAGCCAGTGTGTGGAAGCCCTGCTGTCTCATGGAGCAGATCCAGATTATGGCGTTTCCCACCTGGGCTCTCCTCTGTATGTGAGCTGCCTGCACAGACACACTGCCTGCTCACAGGTGCTGCTGCACAGAGGTGTGAGTCTCACTTACTACAAACCTGAGTACTGTTACCTGATGTGGGCACTCTTTGCAGAGGGGGTTCTGACTGATGCTTCATGCTTTCCAGTCCTATGAACCTGACAGCTCTCAGACACTCGTGCTAAACTTGATTGTCAGCTGTTAAAATGATTTGAATTTGTTTTGAAACTTGGAGGTGGAAAAAGAAAAGCTGTGAAAATATGAAATCACTAACATCTCTTAACCCGAGGACAGACTGTGGACAAATGCAGATGCAGTATGAAAGAGTAGAGTGTGAAGTCAGGGTTAGAGGCCAGAGGCGTGGTCATGTCAGCGACCTGCAGGTAAAAACATGAGTGTGGTTTCCGCCTGTTAGCTCAGAAGGGTTTAATAGGCTGCATGCTAGTAAAATAATAGAGGAAAGTCAGAGTGGCGGTGAGCGCTGTCCTCTCACAGCAGGGAGACCCTGTGGAGGGTCTGGGTTTGATTGTCTTGGTCGTCTTTGTGCACCAAGTTTTCTGCCACAGTTCATGTGTGATGCATCTAAGTATGTAAGCTCAGTCACTGCTTCAGGCTGCAGAATAAAGTGTTGTATGATGATGTGTGAACACATGAGGACGATGTGCTCGTGGTTTGGAGCAGCTCGAGTGGCTGTAAGAGCAGCACTTTGTAAATGTCACGGTGCCGACTGTCCACGGTCACATTTCACGGCTGACTGCAGGTGGCTCTGTGGGTGTGTCTGATCTAGGAGCAGATGTGAGTGTGGGCAGAGGGGGCGACAGCCCTCTGCATGCAGCTGTCAGACAGGACAGCGCAGATCAGGTGTCGCTGTTGCTCGACTACGGGGCCAATACGAACTTAAGAGATGGCGACAATCAGCGGCCGGTGGAGCTGGCGCCCCCTGGTGGGAGAACGCACCGACTTCTGCTGGCCTTTGAAGGTACTTGTCATGCGCTGCTGTGGTGACTCTGTGTTATAGAACCAAATGAAAACCCAGTCGATGTGTGTCTCTGTCTCCTTCTAGTTTCTCCAAGGAGTCTCTGCCAGTTGTGTCGTCTTCGGATCAGAAATCTGATTGGGCGATCCAGACTGGACTTGCTCCCCGTCCTTCCTCTCCCCGCCCCGCTCACTCACTACCTTGAGCATCGAAGCAACGAGCAGTGACGTGCACGCTGACTTCACGCTCACGCACCAACATGTGTGCTTTCTGTTGCACAGTAATGACTTTCATATTCAGTTTCATTGTCTTCATTTTCTTTGGCCTTCCTAATGACTCCTCATGAACTTCATACCCTGTGCTGAAATGAAGGCTTTTTGTTCTGCTAGTCTTATCTGGTTACAGTCTGTAGCTTTTCTTCTCATCATTATCTGGCGATGGACAATCTTCACCATGATTGCGCTGGCGGTTTTAGAGTAATCCTAGTGCAGCTTTGGAGCTGCTTCGGCCATCATTGTAGTTTCATTTTTCTGGCACAACTTCACCTCCTTCCAAAGGTCATGGAGAAGGCGAGATCTGACGGCGTGAAGGCTCCAGCGGAGTCAGGGATGACTCTGATGCTGGTCACCTAATAAATACTTTAAGTGTCACTGGAGTCTTCACGTCATGAGCTCCTGATCAGGAGCCAGGAGGAACGGCGACTAGACGAATATATTTCATGCCCTGGACCAGTGTGATGGTACCTGTCCTCCATCATTGCTGTTACCGTCTAACACTGCTGGGTCGACACTCATTCGAACAATACTGGACAACTCTGATCACTTTGGGATTTCAGATTACAATACCTGCATTTATTTATTCACTTTAGCTTCTTGTGTATTTTTTAATCTTTCTGAGCTTTTTGTGATGTCATACGTATTTTACTGAGTGAAGCTGTTTTCATGTTGTGACTGCTGTAATATGATCATTTCCCAATGTCTGGGATGAATAAAGTGTCTCATATCTAATCCTAGTGAATTTGTTATTTCCTTTGTAAAGTCACATATTTGAAGGTCGTGTGTGGTTGTACAAAACATGGGAGGCGTTTACTTGATTGCATTTCATTGTGCTGGCATGTGCACGTCTTTATTAGATTAGGTCAGACAGGTCTGAGGTGTTGTACAGTTACCTGTACGCACCTGTGACTCAACTCTCTGCATCCTCTTGGCACCAACAGGTGAGACTGACTCATTATTTCTAATGCATTGGACTTCTTATCATCAGCCTGTAGCTAGCGCCCAGTTTACTCTCGGTGTATTTAACTCCGCTGTCAGCGGCTACTGCTCCCCTGGCTGCACTCTTTACAATTATATATGACGTGGACAATGAGCCACATCCCTCCTAATGACGAACAAACCAGACAGGATCGACCTCTTGTTTGTCTCCACACCCAGTAATACCTGCTTTAAAGCCCGTGCTCCTGTGCTCCGACCGAGCCTGTCAGCAGTGGAGACCAAAGCCTACCGGCGTTATTTTTCATCCGTACAGCAGCACAGCCCCACAGGTGGTGGTACTGCGTCTACATCCGTCTACACGGCGCCTCGGAGAGCGGGAGAGCCGACGCGACCGAGAAACAACCGAAGAAGAAGGAGAAGAAGAAAGTGTTCCTAGCATGGCGAGGCACGGCGTGTCGGTGTAGTGGAGGCGGAGGTCGCTGCGTCAGCGGGAGCCTGTTCGACACTCAGCACAAGCTAGCGACCTGTTAGCTGCTTAGCTCCCGTGCTAACTTGAAGCTAACGCAGCGTAGCTGCTGCTACTAACATGAGGCTCAAAGTGGGGTTCATTCTGCGGAGTCTGCTGGTCATCGGCACCTTTCTGGGCCTGTTGGTGCTCTGGTCCACCCTGACCCCCAAACCCAGCAGCGAGAGCCCGTTTGACAAAAGGGTGAGTACACAACAGTCTGAGCCACATCGGTGTGAGCAGTTCTCATCACACACACACGCTGTAGCACCGTGTGTGTTGGGCAGTAAGCGGACGCTGTGGTCTGGACACTAGCTGCACGTACGGTCGGTGCGGTGGCTCCCCACATCCATATCCGCATATGTCACCATGTTGAAGTCAAAGGCGGAAGTGGCTTGTAAAAGTTGTTCCGGTATTGCAGTTTTCCAGCAAGTTCTTCTAATGATTGCGTGCAGACAAATGACCAGTGTGCCACTGAGACACACGAGCATGGCCAGCGGGAGGTTGCTGGTTCAATTCCAGCCGGAGGCACAGGTCCTTTTGGGGTTTATGTAAGAAAGGGCATCCCGTGTTAGAGTGCACGGACTCGGTCCCGAGGACTTGTTCTCGCAGCTCCCTCAGTCACACCTCAGAGGCTTTCCTGTTCGCACTACAGAAGCAGATCTGTGTGCACGCTGCAGCCCACGCTGGGACACCTGTCGTGTTTGCAGCCACATTAATGGTGTACCTCTGCACAGTCACGCTGATGTTGGACCTGAAAATGTGTCAGGGGACAAGTGTCCAGTACGTACTCTTTACTTGTGCCAGAACATTCTCTGGTGTCTGACCTGGAGACAGACAGGCTGCAGGAAAGCTGGCTGTTGTCGTTCTTTAGGACAGGATCTGCTTCTTTGGCTGGAGGCAGGTTGGGTGGAGGGGCCTGGGTGTGTATCAGTTTACACATTAGATCTGGTGTCACCTCTGCAGGGCTGGGCTGTGTGGACAAAAAGGCACCGCAGTCGTTTTGTCATGTTGGTGTATATTGATGTATATCATGACACAAACCCAATGACAGGTTCTGTGGGTGTAGATGGATGGGGGGGGGGGTTGACAGGCGGGACCGTTTCCAGGCATTTGCTCGAGCTGTTGTTGGTATCTACCATCACACACAATGTGAACGAGTCTCTTGAACAGTGTGATCCACAGTGTTCATCCACACTCCCTCCTGTGGGGTGATTTCCTGCACTGAGGCTATGCTGTGGGCTTCGGGCTGTACATTGGACTCTTTGAGCTAACCCTCTCTGCCAGCTAATGTCAGAGTTTGCTGGTGAAGCATCAGCTGAGCGATCACAGCTGTTTCCAGCTGCTGCTGATATTTCATGTTTAACACGAGTTGCTTATGAAACCCTGTTTTTATCATGTACCTGCTGCGGTCTGTCTGACCTGCCTCCACCCTTCAACACTGAGTAATACGCCACCTGGTGGTTTGTGCTGAGGGTGAGAGAACCTTTAAAAGTGTAGCAAAAGTCACATGTACAAAGACGGCCAGTGGAAGTACTGGGTGACCTCTAACTGACGACTTACGTGTAATTTCAGTGCTTCGACTCAAACTTTAATGGCCGTTAATGTCAGTGCACACTTACAGATGTGTATGTACACTCAGATCTGAACGCACACACAGCTCTCCATAAACCATGACCCCTCAGAGCGGCTCACATCATTATTGCTGATCGCACCCTCATAGCCGACTCTAATAGGGTTTAATCTGATTTAGCTTACCGAAAGCTCTCACTACATGCAACAGCTATCAGTGGGGCGGGTGGGTGTGGGACAGCTAAGCCTGAGGTTTGATTTGTGTGCCCTGGCAGCAGCTTGGCAGATACATGATTTAGTACACAAAGGGTGTGCCTGCACTAATTAAACGTAACACAAATACATAATTTTTCTAGTAGAAATAAGCTAAACTAGCTAACACTAAGAAAGTCGCGCAGAAGTCTTTCACGTGGACTGAGGTGTGAGCGCTGGTCACACTCTGACCCTCTGAAATATGTGGAGCAGATCTGGATGACCGAGCAGTAACAGGCTCTCATCATCTTTGGTTTATGTGCTAAACGAGCGGCGTTGTTCTCTGCTGAAGCAGGTTGGTCACTGTGAGCAGCTGTATTTGATCCAGTCGCCCTGAGGGTGCTGGAGCCTGACCCAGCTGTCACGGACTGTATTGAGCCTCATTGTGTTTTTATCGATTTCTGTGCTCGGGTTTCTTTTGTCTTTTGATTTTATTTCAGGGACTGTATGCAAAATACATCAATCGCTTGAAAAGAAAAGATGGTGTGTACCACATTTAGCTACAGTTAATATTGATCAACACACACTCTCTCTAACAGATATATCAAAAATATTTAACATATAAATAACACTCCATAATTATTATAAGATTAATTCTTACAAGACTCATTTTTTCACATCAGGAGAGAAGGTATGAAAATCGGTACAAATTTGGAAGCATAGTACCCCCTTGTGGTGGACCTGGTGACTGCAGTCATCTGTTCAGAGCAGGGCTGAGTTCATATCTTTAGAGGTGGTGGAGCAACATCATGTATAATCTTGTGCACTAACACGATTATTTGAATTTAACATATGGACAGTAATGATATTGATGTGATTTTCTCTCCAGAACTTTTTGTGCCTGTCTGCCTGCCTGCCTGCCTGTGATTGGTTTCGATTGGCTCGTGTTTGCCTGTGACCAGCGTGGCACGCAGAGAGAATCGTTGCATTGACTCTGAATGTGTTTAAAATGAGCTGTGTTGTATTTCAGTATGTGACACATGTTTTGAATATTCATGTCTGCAGGATGACAGTTTGTTGCCCAAAGGTGACCTTGCAGAACCGTTTAAGCCTGTGATGCCCTGGCCTCATGTGGAGGGGGTGGAGGTCGACCTCGACACCATCAGATTGAAACATGGTGAGGATTGACTTTTGCTTTTCAGCCTCTCATAAGTGAGTTTATTCCTGCCTGTGGCTGTAGCGGGTGAGTGCTGGTGTCAGCATGACTGCAGACTTACTAGATCCTGATACACAGTTACAGATTTATTCATGGGTTTAGGAGTGCTTATTAAACAACCTTCCTATTGGTCAATGACCCACTCTACCTGTTGAGCCACATCTGCATGAAAAGTATGAAAAGTGTATTACTGTATTTAAATGACCAATATTGATAAATATGCCTCATGTGTTAGACATGAGTCCATCAGAGTCAGAGAGGATGAGATGCTTTGCACATGTGCAGAGGAGGGGGGGTGGATATACTGCACAAAGGATGATCAAGATGGAGCAGCCAGGCAGGAGGGAAAGAGGAAGACCTCAGAGTGAAGGAGGACATGCAGAGGGGTGGTGGGCTAGGATAAGATGGGGGGTGATAGTCTGCTGTGGAGCCATCTGAAGGGAGCAGCTGAAAGAAGATGATCGTATTTTTTATTGTGATCTTTAATCACTGCTAGTTAATATCAGCCCTGAGAACCATAAAAGTTGATCCCTGATAGTGGTTTTCTTTAATATTCAGATAAATCTGGTGCTATTGTGTCATCTCCTGGTTTGTGTTCAGGAGGGGCTGACCATCCCAAGGACTCAAAGGAGCAATCCAACCAGAAGCAGGTGATTCAACAGCAGTATGTGACATTCAGACCTCACACACACGCCTACACTAGCCCTGTCCTGAAGAAAGGTATCCTGGGAAACTTTGAGCCTAAAGAACCTGAACCTCCAGGGGTCCCCGGTGGTCCCGGAGAGGGTGCTAAGCCGTTTGTCCTGGGTCCAGAGTACAAAGACTCGGTTCAGGCTTCCATCAAAGAGTTTGGCTTCAACATGGTTGCTAGTGATATGATCTCACTGGACAGAACAATCAGTGACATACGCCATGAAGAGTAAGTACTGCTTCCTGTTGCCACTGAACGCACGTCTGCCATATTTTTGTCTCTGTTTGTTACTGTCGTCACATAAACTTGATCGATGTTACAGTAGGGAAACTTGACTAACCAAAGGAAACACAGGTAGTGTTACAGCAGCAAGCATCGCTACTCATTCAGGAAATGCCACTGAGTCATGCCAAGTGTGCAGACACGTGCTTCCAGAAGCTCTAATGGGCTTCTCCTAAACAGCGACAGATCATTAAGTACCCCTATCCTCATTATCAGTGCACTGTGGAGGATTTCTAATGAGCCACGCTTGATAGGAGACAACGACGGTGTGTAAAGTGACAATGGTGCTGCCTTTTCAGGTGACACTGCTGACTGAAGTGAGAACATGAATAAACATGTTTCCACTGAGACCCTCGTACATCAGTCAGTACATCCACTGACTGTGTGACGCTGTGGACAGTGTAAATGAGGCACAGTATATTAACTGAAAATGTCAAACTTTGGAAAAAGTGTATCGTCTTTGACGATTTTGAAATGACCAACACGAGCAGCAGAAGACAGGAAGTAGTTAAGAAAAACAAAAGTCTTACCAACTAATTAGGTGAATTATATTCTTGTCTTTGTGGGTGGTGTTTGCTTTTGCACGTACGAGTGCAGTTTAAAAGAAAAACAACCAGAGATTAACACAAGCCTCAGGCTATGGAAATGGGTCCTGCTGCTGTGGAATGAAATGCACTCTAAGCCTCGTTCACACACACGTTTGTGCACATGCTTTCTCTGTTCACACTCTGATGGGTGCATCGGGGATAAGAGGACTCTAAGAAGCAGAGCTGAAGCAGTTTGACTGTCAGACGGCGCCTGTGTTACAGTGTCGATGCACAATTTAAACTCATAACTACAAGTTTTCCCATCTAGGAATGAGACTGTACTAAGCCATGCAGCAACAAGGTTTCTAATGGCACGCCGTCTCTTCTGTCCAGGTGTAAGCACTGGCACTATGACGACAGACTGCTGACATCCAGCGTGGTCGTAGTCTTCCATAACGAAGGCTGGTCCACCCTGATGAGGACTGTCCACAGTGTCATCAAGAGGACTCCTCGCAGGTACCTGGCTGAGATTGTCCTGATAGATGACTTCAGTAACAAAGGTGGGTCTGTTTATCTCCCTCCCAGGAGTAAAAACATGACTTTAGATGCATGTTGGTTCCACCGTGAACAGCCTCATTTCCCCTCACTGTT
Organism: Pelvicachromis taeniatus; assembly: GCA_015108175.1. Lineage (NCBI taxonomy): Eukaryota > Metazoa > Chordata > Actinopteri > Cichliformes > Cichlidae > Pelvicachromis > Pelvicachromis taeniatus. The sequence continues at coordinate 12,216 of VURO01041881.1, forward strand.
GTTAATGATCACGTGGCGCCATCTGCTGCAATCTGTGGTGAGAGGGAAGGTGTGATAAGGTGTTACCATCATGTTTGTGCATGCTCCTCACACATGGGCAGTGGTTACGCCACCCAGCTGTGAGTCTGTCGAGCGTCAAAGAGAGCAGCAGAAAGGAAAGTGTGAGAAGGAGCAGAGGCAAGCTGGACAGCGTGCTAGCTAAGTTAGCCAATGTTGGAGTAGAAACGTCTGTGTGATCCGCTGCTAACAGTCATGTGGCGCTGAACATGCTAATGAGGAGACCTGTGTGTAGCACATGTGTGGGAACACAGCACCAGCTCTGTTTCTTTACTCCAGCATTTAAAACCAAAACTGCCACTTATGTTGTATCAAATGCTCATTCGTACAAAAGCGATACTAATGCTGATTAACTTGAACAAATGCACTTGTAGTCCATCTGAAGGAACGCTTGGAGGAGTACATCAAGCAGTGGAACGGCCTCGTCAAACTCTTCAGGAATGAGAAGAGAGAAGGATTAATACAGGCCAGGAGCATCGGAGCCAAGAAGGCCACTAAAGGACAGGTACCATCTGATGTCACTCTCTGATAGGTGGCTCTCAGACTTTTGTTACATGCACTTTTAATTAGCAAACTGATCTGAGTTTAAAATAAATACGCTGAAGTACGACGTCGCAGTGTGTTAGTGTGTGCGGCTGTCGACAAACGTGGGTTCCCAGCAGGAGGGCTCTCATTACCAGCATCACATCAAAGAGTTTCCTTTTTACAGGTGCTGATCTACCTGGATGCTCACTGTGAGGTTGGAATCAACTGGTACGCTCCACTGATTGCTCCCATTTCAAAGGACAGGTAGTGTGTACACACACACACACACACACACACATGGCTGTTATAACCTGCAGATTGAGCTTGTTTAACCATAATGTTTCAGCAGTAATACAGATGATGTGTACAGTTTATTAGTTTTGTTTAATGATCTAACATGAGTTCAGATATATAGTCAAGCTATTCACACATTATGATTATTATTATTATTATTATTAGGACATTATTTGTCATTTTGCCTCTGTACTCCAACATGATGGATGTTAAATCAGACGACCAAGATGTTTCAGCTTTAGTTCAAGGGCTTTGGCTGATTCAGCTTCGGGGATTAGCCAGGCGAGCTTGCTTTATTAACCCCAGCAGTATGTGACATTGTGTAAATTTGCAGCAGCAGATTTACACAAAGATGCCACAAAACAGACACATTTTAGAGGCTCAAAAGTCACTGACCAAACTATCATCAAATAAAATGTCCAATTTGGTTCAAATGAAAAATGCCATGCAGTCAGTGCTTCACTGTTTGAAGTGTAGAGCCTAATGGACCTGAGCAGGAGCCATGACACCATGTTTGACAGACAACGCTGGTTTTTTCTTCTTTTTTTTTTATGTCACATCACTGAGAAGTGAAAAGATGTGAAATGTAAGGTCAACAGCTGGAATGACCTGCAGATCTGTGTCCTCACGTCGCCATGGAGACGTCTGTAAGTCAGCTGTCCTGATGCTTTTTGATTGATCCACATCAGGATATCAAATGGCTGTAATTCTAAAACAATGCATCATTGTCCAGAAAAAATTTCAACAATGTGACGCAGATGGTTTTCATTTTATGGCTGCTCAGTGGTTGAGTAGCTGAAGTGTACTATGGTAAAAGGTCTGCTTTGTTAATGCAGCCGCAGTCACTGGGCAGCGGAGCATTAATTCACCAGTTCGATGAGATGTTATGTGTGATGGTGGTCCCAGTATGCATCATCCATCTTTGCAGTGTAGCTGCTGATTCCAGCGGAGTCTGCGTGCCTCCTACTCGTCTTTTTAGGGTTAGGGGTTCCTAACCCCGCTGTAACTCCTCTTTTGAATTTGCTGTGCATTTATCGTGCTGCTTCACTGTACCTTTTACACACTGTTACATGAGACTTGTGTGAACAAACCAGAGCCACATCAAAGGTTCGTGTGTGTTTATCTGCATGTAGGACAGTATGCACAGTACCGCTGATAGACTATATAGATGGTAATGAGTACAGTGTGGAGCCCCAACAAGGTGGAGACGAGGACGGCCTGGCCAGAGGAGCGTGGGATTGGAGCCTGCTATGGAAGAGAGTGCCGCTTAGCCAGAGAGAGAAGGCCAAGAGAAAACACACCACCCAGCCTTACCGGTACACACACACACACACAGCAACCAGCTCATTTAAACTGACCTCTGTTCTGTTTGTCTCCACCCCCACCCTTCATTCCACCTCTCCTGCACCACCCACTCCCTGGCACTGCTGTTATTCCCTTCATGTACACCACCCCCTGCACCCCTTCTCTCCGTGTATCTTGTGCGCGTGGCGCTACGTCCTCTTTGTCAGAACGGTCTGTACGGTGCCTCTGATCGATTCCATCCACGGCCAGAAGTTCACCTTCGAGCCCCAGGGTGGAGGAGACGGCGATGGTTTTGCTAGAGGCGCCTGGGATTGGAGCATGCTGTGGAAGAGAATTCCTCTGGGAGACAGAGAACATAAACTGAGACAAACTCAGACTGAGCCATATAGGTACACACAGTCACTGCTTCCTAACTCACGTAGCCGTATCCCAGGATGCACCCTGGGTCATGTCTAGAATAGTGCAGCCTCACCTCGTTAGAAAAATGCTGATCTTAAACGAAGTGGTGCCCACAGTGCTTGTGTAGCGGTAACGGTCATGAATGTGATTCATTGCTTAGGTGTCTGCTTTTGGGGAATTGGTGCACTTGGTATTTAAACCCATCTAACTAACAGCCGGTGGAGAGGAGGAACCTATTGTTCTGTCCACTCTTCTTCATGTGTGTTCAGTGTAGCAGAGCTCAGGTGTCTCTCACTCCGAGTCTGTCTGAAAGGACTCCTTCGTTACTTTAAGTGGCTTTGGCAGCATGCTGTGTCGCCTTCACTGAGGTGGGTGGGTCCTGACCTGAAAGCTGTGGGGCTATTTGTTGGGTCTGTGGGTGAGCTTCTGGGGTGGACTGGGGCACCATCACTCCTCCTGTCTCTCTTCACATTTTCATTCATTGTCCTGCTGTCACTTATTCTTTCACTAATTTCTCTGTCACTGGTGTGAGTGTCACTTTTTCTTTATGACCTCAGCAGAGGGCCTGTAGAGTCACGTGATTGCAAAGAGATGGACTGGTATGATGCTCAGGCTGAGGACTATGTTTATCTTCATACCTGCAGGTCTCCAGCCATGGCAGGAGGTCTCTTTGCTATAGAGAGAGACTTTTTCTTTGAGCTGGGACTGTACGACCCTGGACTGCAGATATGGGGAGGGGAGAACTTTGAAATATCATACAAGGTAGACTTTGACTCGCCCAGATGATTATGTACACTGCTGATGGCTCCCCACATGTTTTTGAAGAAATGATTGTTACTATTACTTCTGTATGTTTGTGCAGATATGGCAGTGTGGTGGCCAGCTGCTCTTTGTGCCCTGCTCCCGTGTTGGCCACATCTACAGACTGGAGGGATGGCAGGGCAACCCTCCGCCGGCACATGTTGGATCTTCGCCTACTCTGAAGGTAGGGGGCAGACCATGGCTGATTTTGATTGATTTTGTTTTCTGTACCTTAGCACTTTCTAGCATTCGCACAAAGCCACGCTCGGATGGATGCGTGGAGGTTAACTCTGGGTTCACCGTCTTGCCCAAGGATACTTTAGCTAGAGAGGTCACAGACTCAGTCACTGTCATGACTTTTTACATTTTCTTTGCCACGTATATTTCAGTTTAAGAAAGAGTTTCCAGTCCCCCTTCAGTTTAAGAAGGGGGACTGGAGGGTGTGTTCCAACTATAGGGGAATCACACTCCTCAGCCTCCCTGGGAAGGTCTATGCCAGGGTGCTTGAAAGGAGAGTTCGTCTGTTAGTCTAACCTCGGCCGTGGAACACTGGACCAGCTCTTTATCCTCTCAAGGATACTTGAGGGTGCATGGGAGTTTGCCCAACCAGTCTACATGTGTTTTGTGGACTTGGAGAAGGCATTCGACCGTGTCCCTCGGGGTGTCCTGTGGGGGGTGCTTTGGGAGTACGGGGTGTCTGGCCCGTTGCTACGGGCCATTCAATCCTTGTACATCCGTTGCAAGAGCTTGGTCCGCATAGCCGGCAATAAGTCGAATTCGTTCCAGGTGGGTGATGGGCTCCGCCAGGGCTGCCCTTTGTCACCGATTCTGTTCGTAATTTTTATGGACAGAATTTCTAGGCGTAGCCAAGTGGCTACAAAAAAAGCGAAGCTCTCAATTTACCGGTCGATCTACATCCCTACCCTCACCTATGGTCACAAGCTGTGGGTAGTGACCGAAAGAACGAGATCGCGGATACAAGCGGCG
>VURO01041909.1:0-14344 GCA_015108175.1 Pelvicachromis taeniatus
TACGCGTCTGAGAGTTATACCAGGGAGTCAAGTAATTCTGATTTGAGGCTCTATATTTCACAGGAGCTACAGTATCCAGAGTCATACGTAGTGACGAGGTAAAATTATTAACAAGATAATCAACCTCTGTTGGAGTAGCGTTCAGGTAGCTGCTCTGCTCTGTGTTGGTACAGGGCATTGAAGATGATAACAGTGGGTGGATTATATTCTTAAACTTAGCTACAGCACTTTCAGAAAGACATCTACTGTGATGAAGTCTACCCCCCACTGCTGTGTAATCAATTATTGTAAATTTAAATGTTATCAGGAAATGATCAGACAAGAGAGGGTTTTCAGGAAACACTGTCAAATGTTCAGAATGGAATAGAGGGGGGACTGCGAAGATGGCATGTCCGATGCTGAAAGGGGGTGTGTGAACAGGGTCTGTAGCGGGGGGCAGAGGGAGGGGCAGAACAGGGAGGGAATTGAGCCTCCTGACTGCCTGGAGACTCCGCAGTCTCCTCCCTGACGGCAGCAGGCTGAAGAGGCTGTGAGATAGGTGGGTAGGGTCACTTGCAATCCTGATGGCTTTGTGGGTGAGGCGGGACACGGTGCAGGCACTGCACCACACGGTGATGCAGCTGGTCAGGATGTTCTCGATGGTGCCTCTGCAGAATGTGTGCATGATGGAGGTCGGGGCTCTTGCGCTCCTCAGTTTTCGGAGGTCATAACCGCAGATCTGCGGTTATGCTAAAGTGCAGTTGTGGGATCTTGTGGGGAGAAGAACAAGTTCATCTGTTGGATAAAGGTATAAGTATTTGGATAATCTCCAAGAAGTGGTATGTGTCCTTCACATAGGTCTGTCAGGTGAGACTTGTAAGCGAGTGCTTTATGGATCATGGGCAGCAGACACAAGAGACTAAGCAGCATTTTTCTTTAATCCTCTGTTTCTCAGCATCAATTAAGACTCAGGCTTTTCTTCCTCCAGTTCAAAGTACTTGTATGCACAGATGTCTGCTTTGATGAAACTTTTAACAGGGTTACTCTGGGCTTCCCAGTCTGGCTCCCAGTTGGATAGGAGTATAAATCATTCTTTTTTAAATTCACTGACCCCCCCAAATAATCCACGATTTTAATCTACCTGTGGTATAAATGGAGATCCTACGAAGGTCAAACCAATTAGAATATTTAGTATGAAAATAAGATCCTTCTTCAGAAGATTTACCTGTACCAACAATAAAGAAAACTCCTTTGGCAGATTCAAAATATTCAAGGGGAAGGACAAGGACTGCACTGCCCTCCCTTCTTCCACTGGCTATAAGTCTCCTCTAAACCCACAGTGATTTCTCACAGCTTACACCAGCCTTCTCACAAATTGGTAGATGTTGGCACCAGGGTAGCTGTCAGGTTGGCAGGTCGTGAGGGAGGAGAAACTCCAAAAATGCAACAAAGATTAAAATTTATTTAATTCATTTAAGGTACCTGACTGCACACCACAATGATATCTGAGAAATGGGCGTAGGGGGAACAAGGGAGCCCTTGCACCCACAGCTGTGAAATCTAAAACTGTTATAATGATCACATCTAGGCGGACATAGATCAAAACAAATGCCCACCCGAGTTTATAAACACGTCCTGTATTATCTCGTCAGTTCATAAACTCACCATAAATTTCTGACCTCCCAGTGTGATCATTTTCACTCGGCATGCTTCACTGCTTTTCAACCCCATACCCTCTTGTTTGTGCATCTGTCTCTCTCACATTAATATTCCTGCTTCCCTTCCTCTGGTTACTTGTCTTTTGTCTTCGTCACATAATTCTAAGATGTTAAGCCTGTTTTAACCTGATTACTCCATTTTTGTGTGGAACAAATGTGCAGTTTGAGGTCTTATTAATAAAAATCTCTGTACATCATAAATTCACAGACACTAGAAGAACAGTGCAAATGATAATTTCACAGAAAATGTCTACATAATAAAGGTAAACTGTAATTCCATCTAGCCTGCAAGTTTTCATTCATTTGTGGTTATTTTGCATCATAATTTATGACCTATTATTTTAAAGGGGGTAGGGGGGTACTTTTTATCTTTATAGCCATGTGCTTTTTATGTGAGTAACACATTATTCGCATCCATTCAGTCACTGTGTTTGTCTTTACTTCTTACGAGCTGTGAATGGGTTGCCAAAGGAAATGTCAAAGGACACTTTGAGTAATGAGAATATTCATCAGAGCAAATTACTCTCAAACAGATGCACCCACACATACACGTTGTCTGGTTTACACCTGGGTGCACGCACACATGAAACATGAGCACACAGCCATGTGATGCTTGTTTGTTATCTCGCCATTTAATACCATTCTCCAACCTTTTTCTTTCTCTCCATCCTGTGGCTGATCACGACGATGAAGACAAATGCTGCAGCTCAGCCTCACCTCCCTAAAAACATGCTCACCGATATCCTTGACCTCTGTGGGCTCTGGTTGAATGCAGCTGTTCCAACTCTTTGTGATCTTTTGCTTTACTTTTCATCTTGATAGTTCACCTTGAGGGAAAGTTGATGTAACAATGCCACACAGTGTGACTTTGTTATAAAAAGAAAGCCACAGACCCATTGAGTGCTTAAGAAGAAAAACAAGGGGCAAGTAGTCTTCCAGGAATGAACAAAAATGCCTGGAAACCTTTGTCTCTGACCTTTAAGTCATACGATGCACATTTTGTTACATTTTTATTTCACGTTTACAGTTTACAGAACCTGAAGTCTGAGCATTAGCTCACATTTTGCAAACTGGTTCTGAAGAGGTCGTAATCAAGCCTGAGTGTGTCAGCTGGAAGTGAGAATGTGTTTCTGTCCCACTTCAGAAGACACTCACTCTCCATCTCATGCAAACACCCAGGTGGATTTTAATTCCTGCTCCCCTGTGCCAACCACTCTTCTCTCTGTGTTTGATTTTATTGTATTTTTTCAGATTGCCAGTCTTTCTGCTTTCCAGCAAGCTGCCTCACAATGATGTTGATGTTTCTGTCCATTGAGTTGATGTTTTCGATGAAGGCCTCCACTTCTTGGGTTTTGATTTTGATTTGGGTGTCATACATATATGTGAAGCAGTTGCAATGTGTTTTCTTACTGAAGCCCACAAGTGTATTTTCCACTCCCACTATGTAAAGGTTGTCTATAATATGTGACGTTGGGAAATCCAGGGGATGCCCGTGCTTTTGCCTTTAGAAACTGTAGATGCAAATCTGATTGGAGTGGCTTAAGAGTATGTGGGGGTCCCAACTTTTATGCAGGTTATGGAACGAGCTTTTAAAGTAACTTTTGAGAGTTTCTGTGCAATTTTAACCCTTTAATTACACTTTGTTATTTAATATATTTTAAGTGTGTTTTTTGTTGTGGGAAATCAAATGAAATGTAGACACGGTTGCTGTCCTGATAATTTAGCATTCACACTGTTAAAAACAAAGATGCAGTTGATACAAAATAAAGTATTTCAAAAACAAAGGGCAATAAGCAGAGTTTTCAGCAATGCACAATGAGTGGACCTGGAAAAATGATAACACTTGCTAACGTAGATCTTCTGAAAATGATCAAATATCCCACATTAATAACTAATTACTGGCAGCTGTGCCTTCACTGGATATTTTTTTTTCATTAATATCAAGTTAAAACTCATAAATCCTGCTTTATAGAACACAGCCTGTATAGTAGAACTGAAGGATTGTTTTCCGAGCTCCCTGGGCAAAGTCCGATATTATCACCTTGATTTATTGGTCTTAAATAGCACATGTGTGTCCTCGCTAGTGAAGGTAGTTAGGAGTCAAGCTGCTTGATTATCTCTCCCATATTACAAAGGCAAACCTGGAGTCCTGTGTCTTCTCCAAGGATACTTCAGCATGTGGACAGGAGGGCTGGGAGATCAAACAGCAAACCTCTTCTACCAGCTTATCTGCCATTAATCTTAGATGGGCTGCTGCTGATATTTAATGTTTTATAGCAAAGACAAACTGTCTTCAGTCAGAACCGGTGCGTCAGGTGAAATCACTGAATCACTGAAATCAGGTGAGTTTTACTTCAACTAAAAACTCCTTACATCAACTTGTTTTTCAGCCACAATCACTTGATGTGAATATATTCAATTCTGTGCCATGTTGCACTAGTGTGACTTTTACATATGTTTTTTAGACAATAATTTAATAGATGAAAACCAGGTCTAACTTGTTTCCTGGACAGTGTTATTTCTATTGCTGGCAGCATGTGCCATGCAGGATGATGCCAGCACCAGCCTTATATGACATAGAGATTTTGAATATTACCTAGAGCACCAGAGGTTCAGACCAAAACAAAACATTGCCTACGTAAATGTTAAAAAATATTGTGAATAGAAATGTAAAGAATGGTGTTGAGGGTTGAAGGATGACCTGAAGCACAGCAACATTGAAACTGAGTGGGGGACAAACCAGGCCTTGCTGAAAACCTGATATAAACAGAGCAAAATATCTGTTTTAAATGTTTTTATATTTGTGAGATTGTTCAACAGAATACATTTAATGGTTTAAAAGAATTTATGTTGATGTCAGCACTAAAAAACATAAAAGTCAAGCTTGTTAAATAGTTTGTAAACAAAGTATTTAACAATGCCACTTGGGAATAATTGTGAAAACTGCATGGATACATCAGATTAATTTGTCATGCACTCTTGAAATTAGTTTAGCACAAATGTAAGCTTGAAAGATTTTGCCGTTTTGGACACCAGAAACTAAGATTAATGCATTGATTACAACTTTTTCAGAGGTCTGTCCCACCCATCTCTGCCAGTAAATTTAGGTCTGGGAAACACTGGCACACTGATGTGTCACAGCGTTTTCCTTCTGAGTCCAGAACACTGATGCTTGTCAGCTCATCTGGCAACAAAAACATGGATGAGAACTGAAAGAAGAAGAAAAAATGCATGTCAAAGAAAGAGACTTCTCCAACAAATTTTGTTGGTTTTATTTATTCACATGCAAACTCAAAATAAATGAATAAATCACTCCCCTTGCTTTTCAGTTTGGAAATTTCTCAGATGACAGTGTTTTGTGAGCGAAGGCAAACATAGAAGCTATTCACTGCTGTGTTTATGATTGCAATTCTACAAACTTTTTTGTTCAAATGGAACAACAATTCCATTAAATCTAGAACCAAAAATGGGGGTCTGTCAATGTTAACGCGTCATAACGATATAACGAAGTCATACAGTCTCTTCCAGAGCAAATAGGGGTAGATATTTCTCACCCAGCATTGACAGCTGGGTAGAGCAAAACTCCAGGGCAGATCTGGATCCGGTTCAAAGAGTAGTAGAAAGCTACCCACCTGCCATGGCCTTTATGACGTACCGTTTTAAATCTCTTTTGGCTGACTAAAACATGATTATAGCAGCAGCCGAAGCTAATATTTTAAGTTGACTGCATTCTGCAATTTATTGACATCCAGTGGTGAAAAACGAACCACTGTAAGTTTATGTCGGGGGTTTTTAACCATTGCCAAAGAATGTCAATGCCAATTTTATTTACATACCATATTTCATGTATATAGCATATTGCACACAAATGTAATGTGCTTACCACAACAGATAAAAACATAAAAACATAAACCTGCAAGACCTGTAGACACAGATGTAACTGACCTCAGATCAGAGGTATGTTCCAAAGAAGATGACCACCAGATCTAATTCTGGGAACAGTTAGATGAGCTGCACCTGATGATCTGAGAGGTTTAGTGTCTTGTTAAAGACAGTGAGCAAGTCATAGCTGTACTGGGATGCCAAACAGCTGAGTTCTTTATAATCTAATAGAAGGATTTTAAAGTAATTCTGTGTTGAACTGGCAGCAAATTATTTCAATACTGATGTAATATGTTCAAAAATGTCCATGTAAGGTTGTTGCATTCTGAATAAGATGAAATCACAATTCTGCAAAAAGACCATTGCAGTAACCTGTTTGACATGAATACATGGACCAGTCTCAGAGTCAGTTTGAGATATATATTATATAGTTTTTATATATTTTCGAAGTGGTAGGAAGTCCAGAAGAAAGGAGGAGTATTTTTATAGAGTAATTTTATTTCATTGTTGCAACAATAAAGTGCTTTTTTTTATAGAAGGTTTGAAGTGATACCATAATAAAAAGCATAGCTGTTAAACCTCAATTCACTAGCAGGGACAGTACCTCAATTATGATTAGACAGTGTTTATTGAAAGAGAGTGGCAGATGTTTGAGCTTGAGACTGCAGTTTAGGGGAAAATTTAAGTGAGGACTGGCAACTGCTCCCAGGCCAATTAGAGCCCCAGAGAGCAGAGAGCAGAAAGCAGCGCTGACTGAGATTTACAAAGATTTTGGAGGTTGCTGTGGATGTATAATTGTTGTAGCCAGTTTTACATTTGCAATTACTTCAAGGTGCTACAATAATAGACCTACTTTATTTATCTCCTAATGATAGAGAGAAAACCCTAACAATTAAACAACTGTCCTTGAGCAGGGTCTTGGTGACAGTAGGAAGGAAAAACTCCCTTCTAACAGGAAGAAACCTCTTGCAGAACAGGCTCAGGGAGGGGCAACCATGTGCTGCGACCGGTTGAGGGTAAGTTGATGGAAGTGGTTATAAGAATCTAAGTGGGAATCTTGGACAAATATGTTGCTTCACACAATAACAAACAACAAAGGTCTGAAGAGAAGCATGCTGGGATTTCCAGAAGAATTTTGAGAAAGCGAGGAGGAACATGGATTCGAGCATAATGATAAGGCGAGTGAGGTGATCAGAAGATAATGGGAAAGATCAAGTGGTCTTGGTGTGCCTGTAGGCCTTTAATGATTAGCGACAGCTGAGATGGTGAGTAGCTTAGCAAAAAACAAAAAAAAAAGTTCATCACACACTAAAAAACCTGCTTTATGAGTCAGTTTCATTAAAGAAAAAGTCTAATACAATATATTTTGGTTAAATATTAAATCATGTATTGACACAGCTCTTCACAGCTTCTTGTTTTTTCACTCAATTCTTTCTTCAAAGAAAATAAATCAATGATCTTCATTGACTGCATGTGCTAAAATACTTTACATTTAAATGAGCAGGCAGTTTGTTTGTTTTGGCATTGTGAAGGGCCTGTTTATGACGGAAAATAAATACTTTTGCAATCTACACCAAACCAAAAAGTACTTTTTGTACTCAGGGGTTTAAAGGGTACTATTTTTCCCAACATTGCGCCACATCCTACAAAGTCTAAAAATACTGTAATAGATAAATAAAATAAAGGTGAAAGTAGTTAATTGTTTTATTAAGCAGGTAAAAACAAATCATGTCATTAGCAGTAACTAAATGCAGGCCTCAAGGCTGTTTTCAGACAACCCACAGTAAATATAAAAACGCTGCACGGATGAACACTGATCTCATTGTCTCTGATGTGAAGGTCTATGTTCTCAAAGGGTTAGATGTGATGGGCTTCAGGAGAGAAGGGGAGGAGCCATCTGTTGTGGCTTCAAACAGCTGCTCTCCACTTCTGATGTGCACGCACACACAAACCTAAGGCATCAACGCTCCAGATGGTGAGGCTTCATGGCCAAACATGAAAACTTTGGAGGATGTATACAGAAAGAGGTTGGATGGCAGAAATGAGACACACACGCTTACATATTCAGACAAATTTTATTAAAATGGACTGTCACGCTGAGCTGGTGGCTGCCCCACTTTTGTGGCCCTTCAGATTTAATTTCCAGAGTGTTTCATTACTTAGAATGTGTCAGAGGTGACACGCAGTGGGAAGTGGAGCAAATGTTACTTTAGTTCTCTACAGAGAGAGCCAAGTTTGGCGGGAAAAAAAACAAAAAAGATGGCAATGTTTTAAAAAGTGATTAAATATGAATCAGATGCACTGTTAGCAAGGGATGGGCCCGCCTTGAGCTGCAGGATGATGAATGAGCGCTCATGGCGAAGGATAGTAAGACAAACACCACAGCATTGCCAGGAGACAATAGAAGGCTGGGACATCTATCATGCCAGTTGTTGCTGTAGCAACCTGTCGCCGGTTGTCACCATGCGACCGCGCCGTGCTGCTCGTTTCTAAGAGTCGTGGCCCTGGAGCATCACACGACGCAGAATCCAACAAATCAGAGCAAACAATAGGGAGAAACTTTTGAGTGGATCACACACACACACACACACACACACACACACACACACACACACACACACACACACACACACACACACACACACACGCACTTGGCCTTAAAAAACTAGGCTTGTCTTTTTTCCAGTGCCAGCGTTAAGCCTCGCACAGGGAACACAAACAAAATTACATTTCCATAATAATGTCTGCATGTGGATTGAATAATTGTTTCCAATATACCTAATATCTCCAACTAATTAATAGCAATTTTCATGTAAATTTGGTATGAAATTAGTTCATATGGAATTTAGTCTCTGAGCGACCCTGCTCCACATTGATAAGACAACCTCACATTGCATTTCCCTTTCTGTTTCTCCTCCTCATCCTTGTTAGAACCATTTCTGTTTCCCCAAGGAACACAGGGAACCTTAATGAGTGAACTAGAAAGACAAGTGATCAAGTGCCTCCACTACAAACAAACAGTACAATCAAAATTAACTGCTAATGGTGTTACCTTTATTAATGTCTAAACAGCTTACAGTAAGTTCATACCTCAACTTGAAAACAGTGTTATTTGTTTTGTTGTTTGGGGGGAGGGGGTTTTGCTAACAGTGACTGTCTTTAATTTTGGCAATCAGGAAAACCAGGATCTCTGATGACCTTAACCAAGGACGGAAGCAAATTCAACCTGCCATAAAGCTTAAAAATATGACGACAAAAATGAAGAAAAAACACTGAATTACACACAGGGCAAAGTTTTCCTTTAAATTTCCCTCAATATTAATATTGTGGCCCCTTCCTGTGTGTAATCTTGGAGCTATAGGGCCGATGTAATCTGCCTCTGAAAAACGCTGACTCTGTCTTACTTTGACCTCTTTATCTGGTCGTAAAGTGCAGAGATGATACAAACATACAGTATGACTCCCTCGCTTTCTATAATTCTGTATGGGATTAACCTTGAGCTTTGAGATGAGGGTCTGTATGTTTATGAAAATGTAACTGAGGCCACCGGTGACTGAAAAGCTGGTCCTGTATGAATAAATGTCATTTGAGGAGGTAACAAAATACTGTGTGACTTTGTATGTGAAAGATGTTCTGATCATTCTCACTGCTCTTTCCCACATAGGTCACACAACATTTTTGTTAGTGTAGCCGAATGGGCTACTCGCCTTTCTCTCGTTTTTCTCTCTCTCCCTCTTGTTTGCTTTATCATTCTCTCTCTCTTCCACGCTCGCTCTTCACTGCTCCATGACTAGGTTAATTGGGAACCCACCTGCATATTGATTGCAGGGCGGCGTCAGTCCGTATAAAGGGAAGCCAGTTTTCTTCTGGTTTGTTCCTCCCGTGCTTTTTTGCAAAACGCAGCAGTAAATGCTGGCACACCGCTACGGATCAATCCGTGAGTTGAGCAGATCGCATGACAGCTACAGCGTGGCTGTTTCTCTTTTACTTTAGCATTGCAGATAGAGGTGCTTAAATTATTTCCAGCAACGCAGTATAGCGCCTCCGGTCCTGGGGGTTTGATTGCTGCCGTAACCTCTCCGTGGCGAACCGCCTGACCTTAATTGGAGAGTTGAGACACCTGCCTAGTCGCTGTTTTGGGGCGCCTCCTCAGTGGAGCTGCTGTCTTGTTTCTATTGCCTCCGCTTGCAAGGAGCTGCCCCAGACTGTGTCAATGATGACGCTCCATGCAGTCTTTGCTTAATGTTTTATATTTCTATAATTATAAATAAAATCTATATTAATATTTGAGCCACGCCCCCGAATCACAGGGAGAAGACACACTGCCCTTCCTACTGTTGCTTCTGGATAGATCACAGGCAGCGTGTATGATGTGTGTGAGAAAGTGTTCAGGCGGACTTCTTGGGGTTCGAATAGAAACATTACAGCCTTATTTTTGTTACTTTCACTGTTTACTGACTTTACTGACTGTTAATGAGAGTAAAGAGAGTTCTTAATATGTTACATGGTTGAAATAAAATTGTTCTTAAACTTGTGTTAACATTATACAGTTGATATAAAATATTTTACTACAGTATTTGGTTACGAATCTTTTTTTCTAGATTTTCTCCTTTAAAATTGGGTGCATCTTATATTCCGGAGCGTCTTATAGGGCGAAAAATACGGTATTTATGTCAGGCTTCATATAACCTAACACTAACCGTGAACACCACAGCTTGCTCTGCACCAGTTAAACATAGTGGCATTACTGTAAAGTTCAGCACAGTAGTGCAAATTAATTCATTTAATCTGCACCAAACTGCCCAGTACATAATTTCTGTGCAACCTTTGAGTAACACAACATTGAATTGAGTAACACAACATCAGTGCACAGCAGCTTTTCCCCCTTCTCCCTGGAAAACACAGCAACTGTACATTTAGCTCAAAGACACATTTTGTGACAAACTGCTCAGAAACATTTGTGTGTTTGCTGATATTTGTTGAAACATTTGAAAAGGCCTGCCACTTAAAAAGAAAATTACACGTGTGCGTGTGTGTGTGTGCGCGCTCGCGTGTGTGTAATATGCATTAACCTGCCTGTCAGAGTTAATTACTCATTAACTGAAGGAGTCAAAATGCCATTCTGGATCTTTCCAGCCCACTTTAACCCCTGCAAGGAAGGAGTAGCTAATGAACTGACTGTTGAGTGTGTATTTGAATTAAATTCACAAATAAGACTCCCATATCACATATATATATCATGTTCTGCTCACCTGAGGTGATTATGGGGTTGCTTTTGCTCCCTTTTTCTTTAAAACATTGGTCTTTAGCGATAAAACACAATCACATACTTGCAGCTTGAGCAGCAGGGCAACTGTGTTTTTGAAGCAAACAATTAGACAACACACAACACCCTCTTATTAGCTACAACAACAAAAAATATTTATTTGAAAAGCAGATTTCATTAAAACTGCCCATGCTGGTTAAAATAATCAGTCTGTGGTACAAATTCTCACCTTGCAAGGATTTGTAATTTAAAGTATTGTACCGCTGAACAAAATAATAACAGTTATCAGAAAAGACTCATTAGGAGCTTTCTTTGTTCAACCATGATTTTAAAGGGCAATGAGTCATGTATGACCTATATTGACCTCCATTGCTATGTTTAGCCGACTCAGAGGATGTTTCAGCATGACAGTTGTACCTCTACAGCCCAGAGGAAGGGAGAGTGACTGTTCAGTGCAGGAATACATAACATCTCTCATCCGTATTGTAATCGGTAACGTGGGCTGGAATATTTTTGCACTTCAAGGCGCTGTGAATTCAGCCTTTTTCGCCACACACCTGCTTCCCTCTTTTTTCACACCTTGCCATCACCTTGCTTCTCTCCTCTCCTCCTTTTCTTTTCTACCTACCTTTCACCTATTTTTCTCCCTTATTCTTGCTTTGGGTCACTAATTGGAAAGCAGAGCTGGACCCCCTAATGTTCTTTCTACCTGGCACTAGTTCCCATCTCTGTACATAAGGTGAGAGAAATCACACTTTTTTCCTTTTTTATTTTAGGTGGCGCAGCATGCTGACAGTTCTACTCATTTCTAGCTGTCCATCAGGTGGAAGACCCTTTTTCTCCTCTCTCTCCTAATCTTATTTTCAGAGCATGGCACCTTCTTTAGTTTTAATAAAGGTTTGAATTAAACATTGAGTAAAAATTTCCCTTGACATCTTTGGCTCTGTTTATCTCACTGCCTTTTTATGCCTTTGTATTTTCTTTTAATGTATGTTTTCACACATTATTCCTATTTATTTTATTTATTTTGCTCACAGATCCAAAATCTTGATTACAATTTAACAAGGGTAAGGACAACAAGGTTGTGGACCTTTGGGGACTATTTTATTTGAGTTACAATTAACACCAAGACAATATCAACACTTAAGAATCCATCCATTTGCTGGATCCATAAGAGCCATAAGAATATGAAACAAGTTACTTTTTTTTGGTCACTTTTGCTTTCAGAAGAATACCTGATCTGCCAAGGCATGGGTATTCATCCCAATTTTTATAACATAATAAATGAGTATACTGGTTCAGTAGTGTTAACACATTATTTTACGCTCAACCATACCACCAACTACCTCATTAATAAAATCACTGTAGACAGTCTAATCTCCGGAGGAGATAAGTCTGAAGAGGTCCATAAAACTGACATCATGGTGTTTAGTAAAATCAACACTGGACACACAAAAAACAGAAGGAAGTCATTAACTCATCTGAAAGTTCTGTCATAAACTCACAACTTTTACCCTTTCTGAGAAAAAAAACACTGAATAAAAGTTGACAGCAAACTTTAATTATTTCACAGTAGTGTGTTTTAATATGTTACATTTGCTCCTGGCAAAAACAAAAAAATCAAGCAAAGGTCATCAGCAGAGCCCCTCCAAAAATGAGCCAGCCCTCTTTCCTCTCTCTCCAAGACATTGCAAACATGTTACCTCTCCAGAGCTTAAACATTGCTAAAGATTGTTTTTACCCTGCGCACCCCCTGTTTGAGTGTCAGCCATAGAGTCTCAGATGCTACAGGCCACGAAAAAGTTGGACCACCTGACTCATGACTACCATTTTCAGTTAATGTACAAAGTAGTCATAGTGCACTCTCACAATTTGGGAGATGTGGGATTTAAGCCAGAACCATCATTGCAGAGCTCATCCAAGAAGCTTATCCCAACTCTGTCCATGGATGTTTGTGCTTGGAATTGCTTTTCTCGTCACACTCCAGATAAAATATGAATCCAATCAACAGCACACACTCAGATCCAGATCCTGCTTATTTTCTTTGGATTTCTTTCTTTGTCTGACCTGGGAAACATTGCCAATCCTCATGGACGCCTTCCCAAATTTCAGTCTCAGGCTCAGATCTTTGTGCACTCTGTCCATCTTCCTATTTCAGTTAACCTTGTCGATTCATAAGGAAGCTGTTAGTAAACATTTTTTTGCATGAATGCTTTCATGGGGCTTTTAATATACATTTTTTTTTAATATTGTGATGTAAGCATGTGGTTCTCCCAAAATTGTATTCTAAATACAATGACAGTAAAGACTTTCTGTCCTATTCAAATGTAAATTTCACATTAACAGCTGATGACAGGATGGAGGGTGGTGAGGACAGTCGGTAATTGATTTGACAGTGAGGTCTATTGTTAGTCTTCAACAACTAATCAGCTTGGACTTGTTGACAGCATCAGTGGAGTCTCCTCCTAGAAACAAGAGGGAGCCCCAGTTTTTGTGTGTGTGTGTGTGTGTGTGTGTGTGTGTGTGTGTGTGTGTGTGTGTGTGTGTGTGTGTGTGTGTGTGTGTGTGTGTGTGTGTGTGCTGTGACTAAAAGACAAGAAATCAGAGCGGTGCAAACTTGTGTTTTGTAATCAGACTATAATGATAATGAGTCATGAAAGATATGCATGTTTTTTCTTTAGCAGTTGTGTTTTGTTTATTAGGAATATCAGACTCCAATTTGTCTCTTGTCAGGAATGGTCAGGATGTGTATTTAACCTGCTGACTCCTTCGTTAGCTCTTCCAGTGTTGTCGTCATGTCTGCAGGAAAGGAGGACCTTACTGTTAATCTCAGCTTCCTCAGTATGATCTCTTTTGGTTAGGTCTTCTGATAAAATTGATATCTTGAGAGACACTTCCCCACTTCACAGGTGTGAGGAATGTATCACAATCTGTGTGGAAAAGTCCTCTTTCGATGAGTAGTGATGAGGTTAATTAAACACAAATAATCTCTGGATGAGAAGGCTTAGCATCTACATGGTGTAGTGTGCTGGCTGAGAAGAAGGAGGAATAAGTCTGGATTGGCAGGGCTTCAGACTACAATTGAGTTATAGGCTACGTCCACACGTACCCGGGTATTTTTGAAAACAAAGATTTTCTGTTTTAAAAAAAAAATCCCATCCACACGTGTCGTATTGAAAAATATCTCCGTCCACACGTAAACGCCAAAAACGAAGGAAAACGCTGTCAGGAACACGCCAAAGCAACAGGTGGCGATATAATCCTAACCGTGTAGAAATGTTGGCCATTTGGGTGGGAAATAGTAAACATGATGGTGCATAGAAGCAGAAAATGAAAAATGGAAGGGACAGTAACTGTGTGTGTATGTAAGCCTGTAAACACTGCAGATAGTAAAATTAACAGTAACATTATTTTGTCTAAGTCCGCCATTGTAGCAATTCATCGCACCGAAACAAAATAACGTGGCGCACAGTGTGACGTCAAAAAAAGGTGCACACGT
>VURO01041911.1:0-12824 GCA_015108175.1 Pelvicachromis taeniatus
GCTGTGTGAAAACTATAACTTTAATCTCAGCCAAACCCATTTACTCAGGAACAAATAAAATACTAAAAAAAAGCCAAACAATAACATTTTTAAGTTATCCAAGTGACTTATATATCATGTTTAACCTGAGTAGCAAAAGACGGCGTTGGGTTTGAAAACGTTTTGCCGGGAGTCCGGTGTTCTCACCGGCTATACTGAGCCTTGAACCCCGGCTAGCTATCAAGCTTGTGGGTAACAGACGTCTCCGAAAACGTCGGAGCGCTTTTGAAAATATGTGTGGTCTTGATAAACTGAGCAGATATTTGAGGTTTACACAGCTACATTATCGCCTGAAAACATGTTAAACATTTATTTTGTGACCCAGAAAGAATAATAAGAGTTATACAAAAACTAACAAGCCACAGCTGTTGTTGAAAACTGAGCAGGGCCGCGCTATGAATTCAGGGACACAGCTTCTTCTTCTTCGGGGTTTAACGGCAGCTGGCATCCTTGTACATGCAGTGCTGCCATCTTCTGTTTTGGTCTGTTATTACACTCTTAAATCCTACGTCTAGCCTGCGTCTTTTGGGATCTTAAAAGCGTCAAACGACGCGACTAATCGTGGCAGCCCTACCTAACACACATACAAAAGTATATACTTTCTGATCATTAAACAGGATTTGGTTTACTGACGAGGTATGATACGCCAGGCAGTCATTCATAGCATTTGGCTCGGGCAAGTCAAAGTGACACCCGCTACACAGACGGCCTCGGCCCTTGTGTGAATAACAGATCTAAGGGGTGTAAAATAGTTAAAACAGTGTCTGTGCACATAAAGCCTAGAGGTGGCTTACAAATTTAAGCAGTAAGGTGTTCTCTCTGAGCGCTCCGATACATCCAGCAAAGCCCAGAATGAACATGACCCCTCCGACGACGATGAAGAGCCATACAGGGTCAAAGCCCCCTAAATCTGTGATGGATGACAGATTGGACAGCACGCCCTGAGGGGGAAAGAGGAAGACAAAAGAGTGCTTAGAATTCAGACCATAATACTTCCAAAATCAATCCTTACCATCCCTATGACAAGGTCTCAGTAAAAATTCTCCTTCTACAAAAACACAGTTAACCTTGAGAAGAGCCTGTGATGTCAAAGAGAAAAAGGTGAGATTTAACTAAAGTCACCGCCGGCTGGGCCCTGTTCACAGATGCAGACTTGTAGCAGGAAAATTTAATAAACTGAAATACTGATATTCCATTACATTCTTATATATCAATGTGATGTTTTCAAAATAAAATAAAGAACCTCCCTGGGGTTTTCTCATCAATTTAAATGCAACACAGACTCACTCTATGGCATTTTTGTGGCAAAATGATAAAACAAGTAACTTCTCACAAGAGGCAAACATCAAAGCCTCCTGAAAACACAGAGACATTTGTCCTTCCACTGTCCTCTCTGAAAGCCAGTGTGGCCACCATCTGGTCTTGTCAGCCTCTTCGTTTGTAGAATTATTTACAACGAGACAGACTTCATGTGAAATCATTCATGTTTCTTATCCATACTGTATATTGCAACTTTGACGCTTACAGTGCAGTAAATAATTATTTGATTTCGTGCTGAATTTTCCAAAATCTCCAAATAAATCATCAGTCTCCAATGTTTATGGTAGTTTCATTTTAATGAAGGGAGAGAATATTATCCAAAAATCCAGAAAAAGCACATTTAAGTCACTTAAAGAGTTTTCTAAAGATTGCATTATATATATGGTTCACATGTCATTGAGTGAAAAAAGTATTTGATCCCAGAATTCTGGCTCACACGAGTGTGTGTGGGCACAGAGCCAATCAATCAATCAATCAGGGATACTCCTGACCTCAGCTTGTTGAGAATATAAGGCCTCTCCACCACCAAGGGCGAGACCAAAGAGCTGCCAAAGGACATCAGGGACAAACTGTGGACCTGCACAAGGCTGGAATGGGCTACAAGACCATCACCAAGAAACTTGGTGAGAAGGTGACAACTATTGTTGCATTATTCAGAAATGGAAGAAATAAAAAAAATGAACATCAATCATCCTCAGTCTGGGGCTCTATGCAAGACCTTCCGTCATGGGGTGAGGATGATCATGAGAAAGGTGTGGCTCAGCCCAAAACTACACGGGAGGAGCTTGACCAGTGAGCAAGAACACCATTGGTAACAAACTACGGCATAATAGATTGAAATCTTGCAGCGCCCACATGGTCCCCCTGTTCAAAAGGCACACGTACAGGCACATCTTAAGTTTGCTGCTAGTGAACATCTAAATGAGTCAGAGAAAGCTAAAGAAGAAGCATATTAACATCACGGAGGGTCCTAGCCGGTCACCAGACCTTAGCCCTATAGAAAATCTGTGGAGTGAGCTGAAGCTGCGAGATGCCAAGCAGCAGCCAGGAAACCTTAAGGATTATGAGAGTTTCTATAAAGAAGAGTGGGCTGAAAGCCTGTTGACCAACTACAAGAACAATCTTACCGCTGTGCTTGCCAACAGAGGTTTCTCCACCAAGTACCAAGTCATGTTTTGCTTGAGTGAAACCGGTATTTGAGCTCCAAAGACTTGCAAATCAATTTAGAACTGTAAATGTGTTTTTTCCTGGATTTTTGGTTTACATTCTGGCTCTCTTTAATAAAATGAAATTTAGAGACTGTTTATTTCTTCGGAAGTGAGCAAACTTTGCACAAATCCAGCAGGAAATCAAATAATTATTTCTTCCTCTGTGACAGTGGGCGTAGCTATTGTTTCTGGATAGCACATGAAAGAAGCTACTTTGTGAAAGCTCCATAAAAACAAGTTCAAGCTCGTTTTATTGACATGTTTTTGTACAACCCCGATCTCTGCTATATTTCTCAGTTATTTTGAAAAGGGAAACCACTACGTGTAACCACTCTCACTCTGACATCCTGTTTGCTTGTCATATATTACAGTATACATGCCAAACACTTGCAGCTAAAGCCGAGACAGCTCTCATACGGAGTTAATCTCCCTCTGCAGTGAGCAAGGACAAAACTATAGGATGAAGGCAATGCTGGATGCTCATGTTTTTAATGGCACTGCTGCAGAATAAACTGCACGCATTTAAATTTTAGCAGGAGGCCCTGAAACAATAATGTAGTCTGGCTGTGCACAGCAGGCTTGAAACTAATCATCTTAGTCACTGAGACCCAAACTCACCATTACGTCTTTCCAGCAACCACTATTCATCATTCGCCCTAATCCCTTTAAATTATTCACGCTGCTCCACAAAGGTACTCCAGAGCAGGCCGATTTGCACAGAGTTCATGACCAGACGTTACTAATCAGTACATGGTTCCACGCTGGTGCAGCGATTTCTTGCTAATTAATGAACAAATTGACTGCTAACTCCTCTGAAAGAAGTTTTGAACGTAGCCATGACTCACTGCACATGAGAGGTTAATGACAACACCTGATCTTTGTAGCCTGTCCAGGGTGGACAATAAACAGCAAACCAGTTTCTATGCAAATATAAGATCCAATTTATCTCGCAATAGACTTTCATACAAGATGAAGCACAAGGCATTCAAATCCTGGTAACTGCAAGTCAAATGATTGTGTCATTTGGACCCTATGGCTGCTTATTTGCAGCCACAGCCATTTCAAGCTCCAATCACCGGAAAAACAATTTAACCATTAGTTCGATATTGGCTCAACAAAACTTAGTTACATATCATACTGGAGCTGCAGCAGTGAGTATAATTCATATCCTGAGACGTGTTTACCAGGAACATTATGAGGTTATATGCCTTTAAGTGCTACAAAGTGTTACAGGAATGGAGCTTCTATTTTCCACACCACTCCTCTCAAAAGCTCTGTTTACATCCAAACTCCATCCGATGAATTATACTTCCAGCTCATTACAGCTAGGATATCTGGAAGAATTTTTGCTATGTGGTAACCCGTCGCCAGTGTGTTTGTGCGCATGTGTTTATACATACCTTCTCCGCCCATGCCCACAAGCCTATACCCAAGAATGCAGCTCCTAGTAACTGTAAAACAAAGCACAGAGAGGATGCTGTGAGATGGGAGGCAACTGATACAAACTGAAATAGTTTATTACAGATGATACAGTTGTTATTTTAGTGAGATCGGGAATGGTTTGGGAGTGGTGCGCATTACACTGGTGTCCCCCTGGCAACATATGTAAACAACAGCACCGCTTTAGATTCAGTTTTCTACTGTGGTAAATAAAAATCTAAATAATCTTTTGTCATCTTCTGCATCCGTTCTGTCCAAAAATAAATAAATAAATAAATAAATGTTTTTAATGCTTAACGATATTCACATAAGAACAAAGGGATCTTTCATGTTTAATTATCAGTGCACTTTTTAAAAAAAACGGACAGAAAACCCCACATGGAAAGAAACCAATAAAAGAATAACAGCTTGTAGGAGCTTTTAAATAAAGTTAATTCTTCAAAGATTAAATCGCTACATCTACAGGTCAATGGAAATAAGAGCTGTTACACTGAGCTGCTATGAGGGTTAAAGAAAATCCATCCAATATTAGTCTTTCATCCCAGTGTAGGATGAGTTTAAGGCTCACTGCTTCAACTTGACTGAAAGCCAAGTGCCTGTGTTACTAGCCCACGGTGTCAAAAGATGTAAAAATGACACAAAAACAACAACAGCTTCAGGATGAGGAAAAATCACCAGTTTCTGGTGTTTACATTTAGAAATGTTACTGTCTAATCAGCTGCTTAGCTGCTACAAAACAGCATTCATAAGAGTTTTAGGAGGGCGATTGAGTGAGCTGGGGGCAAACTCTAATGGTAGTGCCTGAAATATAATAGCTCCATTGAAATTGTGTTAAATCATTTGTTGGGAAGCTGATTAAATCGCGAGAAGCAGGTAAACTAATGGCAGCCCATTAGCACACACCTAACAAGATCAACGTGACAGTCTTCCAAACAATAACAGCAGTCAGCAGTTGGGCTGGGGGGGGGGGGGGGGGGGGGGGGGGGGGGGGGGGGGGGGGGGGGGGGGGGGCTTGCTTGACCTGGTAGTTATATAAGCGTCTGTAGCAAAGGGTGTGGTAGATTCAGCTGGAAAGTGACAAGCGGGAAGAGTCAGTGTAAGCAGGCAGACATCAGAAGAGATTAGACTGACAGAGTGGGAGTATTACAGCACTTAGCCTTTGACTTCAAGTTTTTCATGCAGATTAAAGGAGCTGAAAACCGTGACAAAGGAAACCACTTGCGTCTCGCGGCACAAAATGCACAGCAACACAGTGGATCAGAGTCACTAGACAACATGGATAACTACCAGTTTAATTATTCAAAATAAGGACATTTGTACAATGCTGCGTTCATTTTTCTATATTTGAATGTTAATAACCAATTTGTGGGACTGAACTACTTAAGCAGCTTTGTCAAGCTTGGCTTCAACCCGAAAATGGAATCTAGGGAAGCTTTCGTTCATTTTACTTCTCTACTCCATACTGATCCATTTTTTAAGCAAAAACGATCAACACAACGGTTTTATTATTCAAGTCTGAACAGCATGCAGAACCAGAGCACGAAAAAGGCAAGCATGTGGATCAGGTGTGCAAAAATACCAATCAGTTTCACATCATTGTTTTGCAAAGTGCAACCTTAGCACGCTTTGATGCACTGATGAAAGAAACTGAAAAGCTTGGAGGCAAAGCAATTCAATAGGTGGGACATTTTGGAGCCTGTTCTCAGTTTCCACCTCTAGTGACTACACCCAGAAGAAGCATTGCTCATAAATGCTCTATTTTCCATTTCTTCTCCACAGTTCAGGAATTTATTTACAAAAAACATTATTTGTTGTTCCGGTCTTCATTTTTGGATATGATGATGCTTCCTGTAGGTCCCTGCACTATACTGCTTTACCACAGTTGTACACCAACACAGAAAAAGAGCAGTACACAATCAATCAGCAACTTGTTTGCCTGTATTTCCAACAGAATAGTGAACTTGTAGTCAGCCTCAAAAGCCAGAGGGAAGAAAAAAAATTACTGTTTTTGCCAATTTTTTATTGAACCTGTTGCCATGTTTTTAGAAATCTAAATAAAGTTAGGAGTCAGAAAATGTACCCAATCTTTGACACACAGCTTTAAACCACAGCAGAATCACTGTAATTCAATTATGCAGTAAGCAACAAGCTTAAAGGTAAGCTGTGGCATTTTTCCAGTTCTGCTAATGGAAACATTTTTATCTGACAGGGTCAAGCGGGCCAAGCTCAGTCCAGCTACTGCTTTCACAATATCCCGCTTAATCAGGAAGAGTTCATGCCAGTAAACATACAGCAACAGATATTTTCACGGAAATGCATTCATAGTTGGCTCGTCAGACCTTGGAAACCACAGCGCATTCTGAGTAACAGTGAAAAACATTACTTTGATTTGTTTACAAGAGAACTCCATATCACTTTTAGGCTGCATTTGGTAACAGTACCAGTATCCAGAGTTACACACCACAAACATTTGTCTAAACAGAGACAGGTACACCACACGGGCTTTTAAAATAACGAAATTTCCAAAAGCCGATACGTCTCTTTTATTCAAAGTGTTTGTTGTTGTTTCACTAGGGATGTCAACCTGCCTCTTCACCGGGTAATATTAAATAACTTGCCAAGCATCCTAATATTATTTTGGCTGAGCATAGTATTAAAATTTTGACTCTTGCATCTCTAAGCTCATCTTTTTTATTTCACCTAAGAAATCTAGCAAACCAACCCCATCAGCCAATACCAAGGAAGCCTTTAGTACATAATCAAAACGTCGCCCCATCTAGATTCTGCAAGTCATATTTAACGCACCCAACTCATTTTCGCAGTCCTTCGTGAGAATGAGTGGGGAACAGGTGATCACATTCATCCTTACTCCTGCTTCGCTGCATTACCTTCAACTGAATTTTAAAATTCAGTTGAAGACTATTTGAAATGTTTAATGACATACAAAGCCTTGCTGAGACCTTATTCCATCAGTCACTTCTTCTGACTAAATTTGGATTTATATTACAAGTTTTTAATTCATTACATCACTGAAAAGTAAAAACAACAACAACAACAAAAAAACAGATCTATAACAGATGAACAGCATCTAAAAGACGTGGAAATTGCGTGGAATTATGAATCCAGATTTTGATCCACCATTATATATACCATTTGGATAGCATCTGATTGGAACCCACTTCATTTTTCAGCATGACAAGAGACCAAACACAATGCTAATGCAGTAAAAGCCTACGTGGATAGAAAAACCCATAATGGGACACTATCAGTCATGGATTGGCCTCCCCTCAACATTATTGAAGCAGTGTAGTCTCATCTTGACAGAACAAAACAAAAGGCAGCCAACACACTACAAAAACTCAAAATCTAACATTTCATGAACGATCAGTAACATTTCAGTAAGATATAGGAGCTTGTTTTTAAACTGGAGAATTTTCACTTATTTCAAGCAAAAAATCTTGTAATAAGTGACAAAAAAAATCTGCCAACGGAACAAGTGAAAATTCTCCAGTTTCAAGATGCACTGTCTAAAAACAAGTTCCTATATCTTACTGAAATGTTACACTGTAGCTGAATGTGTCTTAATTAATGTGTCTTATAAAGAAGAGCTTTGAATGTCCTTCAAGAAGCCTGGAGAACTATTCCTGAAGACTACGTGAAGAAAATACAAGAAAGCTGCCTAAGAGCTTAGGCTGTACAGAAGAATAAAGATGAGGAGCGGCTCAAGACTTTGGCACATTAATACATATTTTAACATTTTTAAATAAATAAACAGAACAGCTGTCCCATTAAGTACACTGTGCCAACCTTTCTGCAAGTGAAAATGAGCCTTTCTGTATTCATATGTATACTTTTCTGTATATGTATACCTTCCTACAACTATTTCTACAGCTACTAAACAACCCATGCACCAACATTTTACTAATATAAATGTACTGATTTTTACTCATTTTTGCTAATGTTTTTCCTGTCATGCATGAAATCATTAAGAGTTTATTAACCTTTGAATAGCCATTAAGGGGCATACATAATAGCTCCTATACAACACTTAATATCTACATCAGAAGTTGTCATGTTGAGACAATGTTTATTTCAGGAGGAACCGTAATAGAATTCATTAGTGCTGCCTTCAAGTGCTTGAAAAAGTGTCAATAGTGTTGAGTAGCAAACTATTCTCAATACTGCAGAATTCAGGTTAACATCTCTTATAATTGAATATAAAAATGTTAAATAGACACTTAAACAACTTCTTGCAGGCAAATTCTCAATGTATTAATAAAAAGGTGTCCTGGTAGTCGAGTGTGAATGCACGCCCCCTTTCTTTTCCCATTTCATCTCTACTATGAACAACCCAGTGAAGTAGAAAGAAACCTATTCAGTGTGGTGCTTCTGTAATGAAACACCAGCCAGACACCACAAAAGTATTTTGTGGTGTCTGGCTGGTGTTTGGTTATAGAACAAATTTTATTATTATTTTTATTTCCGGTCAAGAGTACTTCAGCTTGTATTTCCTCCTGCAACAACTTGATGTGGCACTAAAGCCAAGCGTTATAGAGACATTTATAGCTGGTACTAATTTATTCTAGGTTGTTTTTTTTCCTCTGCTGTTTTCAGCTTTAATCTGTGATAAGGTACATTACCTTTGTAAAGTATAAAATACATTTCAGAGGGGATGAATTCCTTAAAAAAAAGATCCAAAGTCAATATTTAGTTTAAGCAAAAATTTAATTTCCACTGGATGTGTTGTTTGTTTTTAATCTATTGCAGAGATTTGGCAGGACAGATCAACTAAGTAGTATTGTGAAACGTGTACCGTGATAACTGGCAGTATGTGTTTGCGCTCTGTGTTTTTGGAACCCTATCTGTAAATCAAACTCACCTTCATGGACCAGTACATTTTAGACTGAACTTCCCGAAAGAACACACGACAGAAACAAGACTGAAACTGTCTTTGTATAGTGTTTGCGTAACATCTTTATTTTATCTAACTTTTCTCACAGCATAATGCAAGCAAGCTGAATCAAACTCAGGTCAGCTTGTGGCAGTGGAATTAGCTACCTGAGCTACACTCTCTAAATACCACTCTGGGGGGAAAACATCCTCCAGACAATCTTTTCACCTGATTAACAAACTCCCTAAGCAAGACAGCTGGCTTTGGGAGTTTGTTGATCAGGTGCTTTGATGAAGTACACCTGCTACCTTTTTCCCAGTAAAAGTTGTAACAGTGAGTACAGGAACAGCACTGCTGTTTTGGACGCTAGAAACACGTTTTCTTTCACTCAACCTGAGCCCACCATCTCTGTAACGGCGGCGACTCTTTGCGGTGTGTGAACAGACTCCAGCTCCACGTTAAATTGTGCCAGCGTCATCATGACTGCTGCTGTTGTATTATCAGTGTTTTTGTTTAAAACTGACAACATTAAGGCCACACAGCCCCCAAACTTTTTATTCACACGCTGATCCCAAATAAGTTTCTTTTGCAGGTCTGGTTTTAGTCGCAGATTTGGGAGAAACCCTTTTGTTTGTCTGTCCATGATGACAATGGTGAGCTACAGAGCCGTGTGTTGGATGAAGCATGGGTGCAAAGATATATGTTTTTATAATCGAATTACTCAAAATACTCGATAAATCGTCACAGCCCTAACAAAACATTGTACCACCACCTTTGGTTTTTTTAACAATATGTTATTAAAATACATTTAAATCTCACCCCCACAGATAATGAATTTCTTTTGCTTTTAATTTGATAATTCTGTCAAACCTACGTATTTTATCAGAAACTAATCAAATTAAGTCTGAATCCAAATGTCTCTTTATTTGCATTATTATTCAAATCAAGGTCCCTTTGCTGTCAAGTGCCGCTTGTAAAATACGCCCATCCCAGAGTGAGGGTATCCTCTCCATGTGGACTAAGAGATTATCAACACTTGAAAAGATGCCTCCCTAAGCCTGCTGATCCCATTAACCTCTACTAACTGGCCAACAAATCAAGCTCCCCACTCCTGCACACGCACACATAGGATATAGTGTGAATCCCCTTTCCATGACTCCCTAAAAAACTGAATATTTAATGA
This sequence comes from Pelvicachromis taeniatus, assembly GCA_015108175.1. Lineage (NCBI taxonomy): Eukaryota > Metazoa > Chordata > Actinopteri > Cichliformes > Cichlidae > Pelvicachromis > Pelvicachromis taeniatus. The sequence continues at coordinate 10,082 of VURO01041911.1, forward strand.
GGGGTGGGGGGATTGTGTGACACCGTGATTCTCAATCTCAGCATCAATGTCAACAAGGTGAACAAACCGTTAAGCTCATCACATTCCACAACATATATCACACAATGAAAACACTTTTGTGTATTTCACATTTGCAACACATGGCTACAAAATATATATCGTGATTTTGCAGATTAATTGTTTACATGAAAACTGAATTCAAACGTCTAATGAAAATAAACTTTAAAGTTTCAACACAGAATGAATGGATAGGAAAAAGAAATGAAAGACATTTCTCTAAGTGCACATAGGCGCCACGTGTTGATCTAAGTTGTGGAAAAAAGCAGAATACAAATAGAAAATAGGAAATGTAGCGCGAATGGCAAAACAAGAGGACGGAAGAAAATGGAAACAGACATTTAAAAAAAAAAAATGTGAGAGCATTTCACAGTAAACACAGGCTGTGTAAAGCAGCGCCTTCCTTCCACAAAAACACTCTGAACTGTGGGTCAGTTTTAAAGAGTTAAGTTTAGGTTAATGTTTGCAAAATAATGTTTATGTTAGCTTAAATTGAGGAAACTTCTGCTAAAGAAACACCATTTCAGTTTTGTTTGCTAGGGAGTGAAATGCGATAGTAAACCATTAAACAGGAGTAGCTATGCTGTCTTCTAGTCTTTTTTTTCTTCCTCACTTTAATATTAGTATTTATTCTAGGACGCCTCTTCCACCTTACCTTCGGCAGTTATTCTTTGGGTTATATAGTCTAATTGCCATTGAATACTACACCATCTGAGAAACTATGATATACAACCATAGTGATTAGTAACGGTCTTTTCTAGAATTAAGCACAGGCGTATAGAAGCGTTTGTTTTTAAAAAAAAGAGGCTCATAGCTGCTGATAACCACGTCTTTAGAATGGTTATCAGCAGCTGGGAACATCATCTCAAAGATAAGAGCAAGCCCCACTCCAGTGCAAGTCCACTGCAATTGTAAAGCCATGAACTGAATCATCTATAAACTTTGCAAACTTGTTATTTTGGACTGGAAAAGAAAATCTTTTTGACTTAATTGAAATCTTAATTTAAGCTTGTGGACAGAAGCTAGTTTTCTAATAGCACTTTTTTTGTTTGTTTAAATACTATTGGTACTTTCAGTTCGTATTACCTCATATTTTTATTTATTTCATTTTATTCTAACAGTCCCGTTGAGTAGTGTTAAGAATACATTGGATTATTTTCAAATACTACTTTCTTCAGTTATTTTGTAAAACAGCAATAAATATATTTCAGGATTACATTTTTTTTTAATTTACACGTACTGGTGAATGAACTATTACAGAAACAAACAATTTTGGTAATTACTAAAAGCGTTTAGCGCATTTAGCTGTGGTACTAACCTTACATTGGATGATTGTCTAATAAATTTGCAGAGCACTTTAATTTCTGTAACAACGTCCCCACATCGGTGTGGTATTCCTCAGTGTTAACATATCACATGGCTAATGTTAATAACATTATCAATAGCTTTCATCACAGGCCCTGTGGAAAAACTTTTAAGACTCATCTAAAACCACTAACCAAGGACTGGTCCTGGGTTTCTGTAAAGTGAGACAACAGTACAAGAAATGAAATATTGACTCCAACACAGTTAGCCCATTAACTACATTATAATATACTTGCAAAGCTGTCTGACAAATTTACTTACATATTGTGCTCAGTGATTAAGGCTATATTTCAATTCAAAATGATCAATAAAAGAGAAAGGCAGAAGTGGCATAATGTATCATACAGCTGCAATTTCTGCATTTTAAGGTACAGTCAGTGAATCAGCCTGATATGAGAATTGCTGAAAACCAAAGAAATGACGGTGATATAGGGCTGTGCAATATGACCAAAATCACATATCCTAATATAAGACATTTATCATCCCGATAACGATATACATCACAAAATAGTGCATTTTCTGTAACATCTGTGAATCTCGGGCAACTCGACTTGTGTGACGTGTTTGCAGCTGGGCGTCGTGTACCTGGAGTCGAGTGTTCTGACCGACGCATGAAACTATATATTTTTAGATACAAGTTGTAACAGCCGCCATTTTTTGTGTGAATATTTATTACATGACGTGCCGTGAGGAAAAGCCTGTTCTAACGTTTTAGAACGTTTTCATAACCAAACCATGTCCATACTACAGAGGTAGCCCCTCGATTGGTTTTGATTGGTCCTTCAGTTTGGAGCTACCTGGTTCTGCCTCATCTTTAGTAAGTAAGTAAGTAAAACTTTATTTTTATAGCGCCTTTCAAGGTAGGGACCACAAAGCACTTTACATGAGAATATAAAACTATACAACGACAAAAGATACATACAATTTACAGATTCTGTGGCAAAAAGAAAAGAAAAACTGGAACCTTAGCAAGTTACATAGGCAGATTTACAAAGGTGAGTTTTCAGTTGTTTTTTGAAAGAAACCACTGAGTCGACAGTCCTCAGTGGCAGAGGAAGAGAGTTCCAGAGTTTAGGAGCTACGGAGGAGAAGGCTCTGTCTCCTCTGGTCTTGAGTCTGGTTTTGGGGACAGAAAGCAGGCCTTGGTCAGAGGACCTCAGGGACCTGGATGGAGTGTAAGGTTGAAGGTAATCACTAATATAGGCTGGAGTCTGTCCATGCAGGGCTCTCCAAGTCAAAACAAGGATCTTAAAATGAATCCGAAACTCCACAGGGAGCCAATGCAGCTGCATTAACAGAGGAGTTAACAAAGACTTTACTT
>VURO01041934.1:0-17078 GCA_015108175.1 Pelvicachromis taeniatus
GGAGGGAGCTATGGCTCCCCACACCCTCTGATAAATCATTACATGGAGAAGCCTTTTGAATACAAGCGCGCTCGTCCACACAGGTGCACACACGGGGGTTCAGAGACACAATTTACACCCTCCTTGGCTGCTGTTTTGGAACACATTATGTGCTGTCAGTTCTGCATACTGCACAACCAATATTCAGTAGTTACCGTCAACCTCTGTTAGTGCTGTGGTTCGCAGATTGTGTTGCTCTGCATTACAGTATTGTGTTGTTGTCGTTTCCCTTTGCTTTTTCCAACAGGTGATCCAGTGGACGTGGTTTTTTGTGTTGTTTTTTTTGTGTTTCTTTCTCTTGCTGTCCCTCTTCCCCTCAGTTTTTCTCCCCCTCACTTCCCTTCTTTCTCTCTCTCCTTTACCTGTCCCCCAATCATGTCATGTCTGTAACAAATGAAAATTAAATAAATAAATAATAACAAAGGTCAATCAAATGGATCACTAAGGCAAAACCGCGATGGTCCTTTTGATAGAATAAATTCCGTTGGGCATCTTTCCTGACCTTCAGACAATAATTCTGATAGGTAAAAAAAAGAAAGCCTGGAGAACTATTGCTCAAGATAATATATAAAGAAATGTGAAATTACTGAAGATTTTGCGCAATAATATACTATATTATAAACTAAATTATTTATTTTGTTTGTTATTATGATTCCAAATTAAAAGGGTTTATAACACTGTGTAACCAAGCATTTGCCCCACAGTAACAATATAATGGGTAAGCAGGTAAAACAATGATAATAATAAAAAATATTTTTGTATTGTTGGTTTCAGTGATTCATTTTGGCACTATTTTGGGAGCAATAGTGATAAAGTGACAGTATTTATTAATTATTTGTGACGTGGAAATGCAAAATGGGGGGAATCTTTCAAATTGAGTTTGTTTCTTCTTTTTTCTTTTCAAAATAAAAGGTCATTATTGTCTGCATGTTGTCTTTTCTTTATCATCTTCTTTTTTCCCTCATCACCTTCTTTATGCTTCACATTTGTTTTTAAAGCTTTGCATTCACATACATACAACTTTTCAATCATGACATAATGCTTTGAGGAAAGCATGTGATAGTGGCCAAGAGAGTAAAGATATGCAAATGACTTAATTTGCATATCGTTGTCACTTTAGGAACCCAAACCATCACCAGAAGTTTTCGGAAATGAAGCTGACCCTGTTTCAGATGCTTTGTTATGGGATTTAACATCACGCTGGCTCTAAAGCACCTGAACTAAAAAGCAGCAAATCATTTCAGCCTCAGTTCAAAGCACTTGAACAAAGGCTGAAATGAAAAAATGTTTAGCATTTTTACTTGAAAAGTGTTAGAAATATGTGATCTGGTGTCAATGTTTAAACCTGTAAAATATGGTGGTTTAAAACGACCGTGTTTTGTCAATCTCACACTCTGTAGTAGTTCATATCAATATGTTAATATGCAAAAAGATGAAAAAACTGACAGTGAGTGAGTTAATAATAAAAGTGATGTACTCATAGGATGTTTTCTCAGTGTACAATTGAAATTTATAGGATTATATCCAGAATAATTTGTGTATTTACGCACATACTCCATTCAGTCTCCATGTACAGATCGTGTTAGAGGTTAGCCTGACATTTTGCCATATTCTTTGCTCAAAGACACTTCAAAGGGCTGTCACATGGCGTCCTTTCAAAGCTATGTGGTAGATTTCCCTGTTGGAAATTTAATTCTGCTGTAACCTAAAGGAAACACTACAAATCTTGCTGTGTTGTAAACACTTACTGACATATTTATCAAATTACACCACTCTCAGCAGCTTCCTCCCCATCCTCAATTGATTTTCACTAGACTTCCTCTTTCTTTCATCTTCTAGATTTCCATGTTCAACTCTCTCGGGGTAAGTTGGACAATTCAGTAACTTAGCATCTATAATTATTGCACCTCTCCATTGAACTATTACATCACCAGCAAGACTTTGACAATCTGCTTTGGTTATGTCATGCTTTTAACTCAGACTTGGGCAATCTGAGCTACCCCCTCTTAAGGTCTTTGGCAAAGTCTGTATGATAATAAAATTCTCTGTAATCATTCAGGATTTTCTTAAACAACATCTCAACATTTCTCAAACTCTTCTATCTAATAAAATAGGAGAATGCCTGCACATAGCATTGTCTGTAGAAGTGTCACATACTCCAGGCTGCATCAAGGCACCCTTGTACTCCACACTTGGTAATTTGTGGTCAAAGTGAACCAACCACATGCCTAAAATACAACCGTCTATCAGACGTGTGCAGGTTTTTGTAAAGAAGACATACCAGTGGATCTTTGAAGTACATGAGCCGCCTGTGGTCCAGTGTAAACCAGCGTTTCTTGAAACCTTCTGTTTGCTATGTAGACAAAGAGGCAGACAGCAGCAGACAAGGAGTGAGTGAGACAGACAAAAACTGAGAAAGACTGCACAAAGATACAACGCAGCATTGTGCTTTTAAATCAAACAGCCCCATGGGAGTCTGTCCCATTTGTCTAATCTTACAAGTCTGTAAGCTCTCATAAATAGTTCCTACACTTCAAAACGAGGTCTTCAAATTTTTTGCACCCAACAGTCAATGATATGCAATATATATAAATGGAGTTGTTACTCAGTGGAGACTAATCATGTCAGCTGTAATTAAAATTGTATCAAAAAACAACATTAAATACTGAAAATTGATGGAAACCTTAAAAGCATGCGATGCATGTTTTTATCCCCACTGTGCAGTCCATTTTAACCATTTTGCAAGGATAGTTTTCTTTTCATGAGTCAGGGTTTAGCCTGCTTTTGTATCTGTCAGCTTTAATGTGCATTAAAGCTGATCTCGGGCTTTCAAAGGCGATATGAAAGCCTTCCTTATTGTTAGGCACTTAACATTGTCAAACAGGTTTCCTCTTGACAGCTTCCGTCTGAATGTTTATCGCATTTCTTTCATAGCACTGATGTTTAATTTGAAAACTTGTCACGGCTGAAACTTTACACAAGTGCAGCATTTTCAAATCCACTGTGAAAGCAGCTATCGAAGAAAAGTGAAGCACGGCACCTTTGGAGAGTTTACTGAAGTGCGCAAGCAGCTTGAGCTCTTTTCAAATAATCAGGACGCTCGGGTCCCCGACTGCTGCCAAATTGTGCTTGTAAAAGTGTTTGATATTGTCATAGTGCCATAAGGCTGAACAACTGACTGTTCCCTTCTCATTTTGTAAGCTGACTCCTTCCAGAAATAGGCCTCACACAGGTGTGAAGGAAATGCATTATGACATCCATTTAGTAAATCAGCCCAACGCAGCAAGTTGGTGAGTTCTTTCATCTCTCAGCCCGACAGACCGAGATTAAACCGAGTGTCTGCGTTTGCATGCCTCTGAATGCAGAATTGCTCGTGTGGCTGAGGATCAGGTTGCTGGCTGTTTCCCGTGCAGGTACTTGTGTCTGAATGAATCCTCTGTGTGACAACAGCTGCCTGTTTGTGCAACTGTGCATGAGTGTGTGCCTATGTACAAACTCCCTCTTTGTACGTCTGTGTTTCGTGTGTGCATTTGACACCTGAGAAATTAGTCCACCCTCAGCTGGAAGCCCTTCATTCCCTGTCACACAGATGCAAGTAGGTGCTCTCGGCTGTCACTCTGTTAGGCAGTGGTAGAAGGCAGACGCGCTGACGGCTGAGCTAGTTAGCCTGTTATCCCAGCTCCTATTCAATTAACGATGGGAGAGTGAGAGCTGGGATCTAAGGGAGATTTAAGGGAGGACCTGTGTCTGACTTGTTAAATAGAAAATTTGTCTCCATCCCAAAATGTGTTAAATCCCAAGGCATTTAACACATTTTCCCTTTACAGATAACATCAGAATTGCTACATTAAGATGTTATCTATAACAGAGATCTCATCTAGATTATTTAAACAGATTTTTTTTTTAATGGTAATCATCTAGGTTGCATCATTACTGCATGATTACTAAAGGAACACCACCCGACGTTCACCAGCTGCAAATAGGATTTTCAGCAAACCTGCCACTGTGTTAAGATGTATGTATAGCTCCAGAAGAGGTCTTCTTCTGATTCACCACTACAAATCACCTCCCTCCATCTCACCCTGTCCCTATCACCCTCATCTGTCACACTAATAATGTCTTTTTTCAACTCACTTTCATTCATTCTGTCTCCTGCACATACCTCCACCTCGTCAGGCTTTCTTCGACTTGCTCTCTACTCTCACAATTCTGTCTGTGAACATCATAGTCCATGAGACTTCTGACTGGCCTGATTTGTCAACCCATCCATCATCACTGCAAACAAGAAGGGGCTCAGAGCCGATCCCTGATGTAATCCCACTCCTACCTTGAACCCATCTGTCACTCCTACCGCACACCACACCACTGTCTCGCTGTCCTCACACATGTCCTGCACCAGCCTCACAAACTTCTCTGCTACTCCTGACTTCCTCATGCAGTACTAAAGTTCCTCTCTTGGCACCTACATATCATCATATGCTTTCACTAGATTCCAGGAGAAGTCTGGTTATCAGCAATAAATGATGGTTGGCTAGCAGTGACAAATCTGAAGCCATTTTAAAGACAGATGTGGGGGCGGTGGCATAGGAAGTCCCACACTTGGTCGTCAGTGTGTTCCCCAGCGTTCCTATGTGAGGAGGTGAGACTGAGACTAGTCTCACTATTGCAGAGACGGATGCATTAGGGTACCTACATAACCTCGTCTGTATCTCTGACAACATGGCAGGTTTGCTGATTATAGCTCTGAGAAATTTATATGACCTTTGCAGGATGAATTCATGGTATAAAGCACAGTTCCTACTACCTACTTGAGAGCTATTAACAAGTAAAGTATAGTGTATTGAGTGTAAATTATTAACCGGGTCTACTAGTAAATTGACCTAATCTCGAGATGAAAACTGCAAGCAGGTGGTTAAAAAAATAAGAAACAGCAGACCTCCACTCTACCTGTAGCAAAGTAAACAGCTCCCCCGTATTTTTTAATTATTTTTTTTAGCAAATTGTGCTTTTACTCTTTTGTTTGTTTGTTTTTTAAATGAAGTGTAAGGTATTTTCAATATCCCCAAATCTGATTCTTGGCAATGAAGTCCTTCTGATTCTGATCTACATTTATTGATTTGTGGAAAATATCTCCCTGTGTGTTTGAAACTGCCACTGTAGGCGTCAGTGGCTGCATCGAGAAACAGAAGGAAACAAAAGGGCTGGATCCATAAATGTTTACTTGCCCTGGGACCTGTCTTTTCCATATATCCTTCCTTGAGAAAGTTCCGGGTAAGTCTGGGTACCAGCTAAGAGCAACAAGCAGAAAGAAAAAAAAGAATATTATAAGAATATTATTGTTTTAGTGTAATGGAGATCACACTTCATAGTATTCTTGAGGCTACCTATTAAAAGAAGCCTAAAAACAATGTAAATATGTATTTTGGGTAGGTGGGTGTGCATGTGTGTGTTTACCTCGGCATCTGTTGCCCCGGGAAAGGCCACCTTTAGATAGTGAAGCTGAACAGCACGAATTGAATTAAACCAGTCAACAATCTCCTGAAAGGTTAGAGGATAAAAAAAAAAGATATTTTTATGACTTTGTTCTTACTCCATTTTCTTCTCTTTGCAATTTAAAAAGAGAAGAAAATGGATGAAACTATAGGACAATCCAGTAGCTGTTAAAGCCTCTCTGACTAAAAGATGATTATCGCTCTCATTATGTCATGAAATTGTTTGTCAAATCCAGTTTTGAAGTCTCTACTTTGCCATTTTGCCTTTTTGGTGTGTTGAGTCATAAGTGAACATATTTGGACCAGAGTGTGACGGACAAGTGTTTAGCTAATGCTTGCAAGCTTTGTTAGCACCTATCCACTTGTTAAGTCTGATGTCATTAACCTTTTCTGGGTCCAAATCTAACCCTGGCAGTTAGAAGCTAGCAGGTGGTTACCTAGCTAGTTTCAACCTAAAGATGAGATACCATGTTATGACTGAACTGTTACTAAAAAGACCCAGAACAAACTTATAACCTATGGCTCTGCTTTCACTTTGGACATAAACAAAGAAGACTAAATACCAGCAATGTTTGGAGGGTTAGTGAAGTTGGGCTTGTTGGCATATTGTTGTTGGCAATCTAAGCTACAACATACAGCTTAGATTATACATGCACACATGTCTACTAATTATCTGTTAGTACAAGAACTGTATGGCACGTTCTGTTATTTGTAGCATAATTGCATTAAAATGATCCAAAATACACCAACTCAGCACAAACAGTTCAGGTTAGAGACAGTTAGCATATGAGATAGCTAGTAGGTAGCTACTGACTGTGTGACTCTGTTAGCCAAAACCCAAATGAAACAGCTGAGTTATATAAACTGTAGCTATGTGTACACTTGTTATTATGAGGAAGAAAAGCACTACAAGCTGTTATAGCTGTAGACAGATAGGAAAGGACATCGAAGTCAGGTTTACCAGCATTTACCAGTTTACCGCTGTTTATCATGTGTATATATTTTTTGTGGCAGAACACATGGATTTTTCTTCCTATAACACTGTCATTTGTACTTTTAATCATTATTATTTCAGTTGTTATCTTCTCTTACCTGCTCAAAATTTTGAGTGTTTTCTTATGTCAAAACGTGCAACAGTATTTATAGACTGTGTATGACTTTCCAAATCAGAAGTGATTTTATGATTGTGATGTGATTTTGCAGGAGACTCAAGTCTCTAATGTCAGACTGCCACAAATAACTCCTTGGCCTGACGGCAGTTCTGAACTGCTCCATATATTTCAATGTGGTCTGAGCGACACAGAATAATGGATGCCGTGCTTGAATGTCATCTGCTAATGGATTCCGTCAGCCTGCACAAATTGGTACAGCTGGTTTTGTAAAGGTTTGGAGACTCTCCCCCAACAACAAGAGCCAGGTAGTTTTGAACACGTCTGTCTCCTAATGTGACAGATGACAAATATCTGATGCCATCTTCTGCTGTTTAAATTAGTGGATAGTTAAGAATACACAGAAAAAGCTTTAGATTTTCTGTAAGAAAGGTATTGTATTCATTCAGCCTGAGATATATCTTAAGTTCACACTGCTTAAGTGCAAAAGTCCTCACTATTCATTTACATATTTAATCTATTTCTCCTTAGGACTTTTAATACATGCTGATTGATTAGAAACCAGCGATTACAGAAATGCAGACCTTGCCATTTTCATGGTAGACAAACATATTTCGGGTGCTGTAGTCTTTGAGGTAAGTAATCTGCAGGCCATTGGGGTTTCCTATCTTCTCTGGCTGGAAGGTTGCATTGATGGTGTCCACCTTTATCACTGCTTTGGGCTCCTTAGCCTGCAGGAAACAGGAGGGAATGAGTGTATTTGTAAGAAATGCAGCAGATTACATAGATAGCCCTCATAATAAGCCATTTTTAGAGCTGTCTGACGTATTCAACATAATAATAAACATAATTTAATTTAAATATATTATTTTCTAATCAAAGCTGTTGTTACGTTTTCCTGCTATATGTGTAAAAATGTGCCTCTTGTACATTGTGATAAACTACAGTGATATAACTTTGGGATTCAGGGGGTAAAGTGCTACAAAATAAATGGTGTGGCTATCTCAATCATAAATATAGAGCACATGAAAATCCTCTCTTGTTAATCATGTTTTATAGAAAAGACCTCAGAGATGCCAAAGAGAAACAATCCTATAATTTTCTTTTGTGTTTTTGAATGAATAAACATTTCTCTCCAGGACCCTCAGTAGAATAAAAACACACGCCTCTTTTTACCTTTTTGAACTGGCGTGGTAATAAAAAAAATAACTTTTTTTTTAACTACATCGCTGCTTAACCAGAAAAAATGTATATTGATGCAGTGAGTATTTGTATGGTATCACACCCTAAGCCTGTATTTTGTGTTGTGTCAGTGCGTTCAAAGCTATTATCTACACATCAGTCCGCATCACTGATAACATTTCTAAGACCGACGCTAATCCCAGCAAACATGTTTGTGGATGCTGCGCTTTAATCTTCCCTGACTTGAATTTAGATGGGCATCTTTGGAAGCTGAATCTATGTCCTTTCTTTTGTCCTTCACTTTCACGAAGAACAAATACAGCTATGGTTATTTATGAAAGATTTGACAGTTGATGACAATTACCCTACTTGGTTTGAGTTTTGCCTCTTGAGCATGATAAATCAGCAAGAAAAAGTGAAATTGGAGGAGCAGCCAGTTGGATCGGAATATTTTGCATACCTCGAGCTTTTCCCGAGTTCCAAGCAGCCGAACAGCATAAAAAAATCTAAAAAGACCCTTTTACCTTCACCACTTCTCCGACTGCATGATATTTGTTTTTTAATTGTTTGCTATAGCATATTCAGCATGGCACCTACACTTTTCCCCCAAAATGTATTATTCCCTCTTCCCCTGAGCTGGTTTACTGTGACAAACAAAGTGCTCCCAGTGCTTCAAGGCCTAATTGGTTTGGGTGGTGTACAGCTTAGTGAATCAGCCACACTGACAGAGAGGACAGACTGTTGGTTAAGCTTGTCTGAGCACGCTTGAATGCAGCAAAGGGTGCGAGTACTTATTTTGCTCTCTCTTGGTAGGTATACATAATTACCAAGACTGTGTGTAACAAAATACTGCATTATAAATCACAGGGGTGCTGTCTGCACGATACTTTTCTTTGTCTTTAAGGTCTTCTCCCAAGAACGTATTTGTGTTGTGGTTGTATGAATGGGAGTTGGTACCTGCATGTGGCTGCCAAGAGCCTAAAAAATGCTTACATCATGTTTGATAAAATACTTCAGAGTCCCCTCCCTCTCTGAAAGGACAAATCGCCTGCTGAGGAACTGTCCGTTGTCCCGCCCTCTTTTCATCAACATGCCATCTCTCATTCCTGCAGAAAGCCAACAAGGTCAATCATGAATTCGAATGTGTTTTTACACAGAGGTGGTTTGTGTAATTATACCTCTGTGCACTCACCTGCTTCATACGTGAAGTTTCTAGACTCAGAGAACTCCCTCCTTTCGTACTTCGCTCGTATCCACTGCTCCCTCAACACCCTGAGCACATAGATGAAGTGTAAACAGAACTGGCTTGTAAAGCTTGCGCAATAAAAGCACACTAATACTCTTGTGTACTTTGTGGACAGTAAACAAGAACAACACAAAAAATTCAAACCAATTCAAACTTGCAGGAGACTCACAAAAAAGAATCCTTTAAATATTCCTATTTTATGTGAACTACATGCCTAAACAGTGACATCAGAAATCTTTAGAAAAATGAGTTTGGCAGCATTTTCTTTCAGCTTGTTAAATTGCAACTATCCTGCAGTTATAAAGAAATTACATGCAGATTATTGCCGTTGCAAGTAGCATTGCACCTGCTGCGTTGGGCTGATAGACATGAACAGACACACTCCGGATCAGTCCTGACCTGACTGTCATTTACTACATCAGTCTCAATTAGAACTTGCATATGCAACTTTAATGTGCAAAATGTTAGCATTTTCAATTAGCAAAATGCTAAAGCCACATATTGAGGATTATTTTACTCATAAATCAGAGAAAGCTATTGAAGGCTTCAGTCACACTAGAGTCACACTAGGACAGCAATTGACAGTATGATAGTGTGTTAGTGAGCAATTGTACTGATTTTTTAGTGGCTGGGAATGACTGTGGGTACTTGCCGCTGCTAATTGATCGCCCAAAACATGAGGCTGCAGGGCCCTCGGCCACTGAGCCAACATTCGTGGTTGCAGGGCATCTGATGGAAGGCAACCTGCTTCCGTCAATCTCAGAATGATCGCAGTCACTCTCAGATAGGTGTGCAGTAAGGTCTGCTATGAATTGCCATCTAATTTAAAAACACAGACAGATGGCTAACATGTTCGATATATAAAAAGACTCATATCAGTCTTTTATATTTACTGAGAACAACAGCAGATGTCTGGAGTTTGAAAACTAAGAAATATGTGAAAATACTCAGCTCTGTATCATGTGTCACAACATCATGGGCCACAGTGAATGATGGCCAGTTCAGGGTGAGCTTTTCACTCAGGAGCGTGACTGTTCTTCTCTATCAGCCAATCAGAGTGCCTGCCTAGACTGTGGGATGTGAGACATCAGCCCCATTGCATATTTATACTTGAAAGAAAAATAGTGAAATACTTTCCTCTATTTTTGAGCAGCAAATTTACGATTCCCTAGGCAGAAATACGGTTATTATTGAAATGAACTAGCTGCATGTGTTTGTTTATAAATATATACATTATAAATTTGCCCCATTTGCTGTGCCAGGATGCCAAGAGAATTGAAAAAGACGGCAACACATTTTTTCTTAGTTAATCGCAGAATGATCACAAACAGAACGTAAATGCCAAGTTGACCCAGTTCACTTAAAAACTAGCAGAGCAACTCGATTTTATTGCTATGTTATTCCAGTTTCACCATCATCTTGACCCACCAAAGTCGGTTTTGACTGACTATCAGTGGTCTCGACCCGAAGTTCATTTTTAAAGCAACTTTTCAAAGGCAAGGAGACTGCAAGAGAGTGTCCAACCACTGCCTTAACCTATACTCTAAATGATAATATAGGCATCATAATGAATTTGCACAGATACCACTATCAAAGGAGTGATACCCATGAAGCACTGTAACATTAGAATCACAGAAGAAAACGTGAAAAAAAATAAAAGTATTGATGCAACTGCAATAATGTTATTACATTAATGCAGTGCTGACTGAAACAATTACACAATTCATCGAAACAGATTAAATGGATTTAGACTCTCCACCTACTGTTATCAATGCTAATAAAAATAAATGCTGTTAATATTCTCTGTATCCTGTTGATTATTACTTCAGAGTAAAGACTAGATTAGCCCTTTTATGCATGAATTATGACAACCTCAATCAGGATTTTTTTCCTCAAGTATTTTTATTCCTCTTTAGGCATGAAAAAAATATTTTTGAACTTCATTTTTTTAAACATGTACTTTACTTTATGTACTTCAAAGAGTTTTTTACATGTCCACTTAGGTGGCCCAGTGGGTGGCAGGGTATGGAGTGACACATTAGTGTCCGGTGTAGTGGTTTATGTGCAAGTATACCATCAACACTGACACAAATACAAGAAAACAGCCTTTTAATAGCTGTCCACTGTAGTGACCACTGTGCGTGAAAGGGTTAGATAATTACAACCGATCCAACAAATAAATCACTTTATATGTTGCAGGAAAATGACTCAACAGGGTCAAACTAAAAGCTGAATATCTGGCTTGAGTTTTATACATAAGCTAAGCTGTATACTGAACGTACTTCAAAACCACAATGCAAAGATTTGTTTCCTGGAAGAGTCAAAGCCCAGACTAATTACCCCCTGAACCCCTAATTCTATTGTGTGAGATGATTCGAAGAGGCAAACTTTTTACAGGAACACCCTCAACTTGGCCAAGCTTGAGCAAACCAATCAGGGAGAAACGTTTTTTTAAAAAAAGGAAAGAAAAACAAACATCTCCAAGAACACATGAGTTACTCCCCTGTAGACTTCAGCCACAGGAACTGAATAGCTGTTCATTTTACTCTGAAAGACTTCAAAGCTGAGTGCATAGGGATCACAGTGCAACGTAACAACACGTTAGATTTGCAGGGAAATGATAACATGGATTTACACAGTCAGCTCCATGTAAAAGTATTTATTGGGAGGAACCGTTTAAACTGTGTAATTATGAAGTTTATTGCAATCACGAGCGAGTGTTTTATCAGTGTTCCCCTTCTAATTACACTGTTAATTATAGACTAATAGTTTGGTTGGAAAACAGGATTTTTTTCTTTAAAGAAAAAACACACATAGCCCTACAAAATAACTCCTTTCTTTATGTAACGAAATGCATGCACATTTCTTCCAAAAACTTGGACATGTTCAAAAAAAGTCGTATGAGTGTGACATATGTGTTACTATGGTTACTCACTGGCAGTCCTTGTGGGTTGGTTTGTAGTAGTAGACTGGAACAGAGGCCTCGTATTTGCTCTTCATGAGCTCATTACCATTCTGAGCCATGAACTAAGAAAACACACACACACGCACACACACACACACACACACACACACACACACACACACACACACACACACATGACATAGACATATTATTGGAGGATGAATGACATCTTGGGCAGAGCTATAGACAGTTTTACAGCTAAAGGACACATTTTCTCATCTCCTCAGCAGAAGCATTAGATTCCTAGAATAAATCTTCATTGATGTTACAGGAAACCGATTTAAGTTACGGGAAGATGACAGATGCAGCAACTATTTTAAGATAAAGATGCTCAGAGAACCCACATCATTAATTATCTGATTTCTATGAATCCAGTAAAAAAATGTTGTGGGCAGGGATGGAGTGTTTTTACATTTCCAGTGACTGATTTATCATAGTAATTTATAATAAAGGATTAGAAGCAAAATCCTTGAAGCTATTTTTTTTTGTCTCTAGTCAAAAATATGTTTTTTGTCTTCTAGGTTTGTGAAATGTGTATATTAGATTCTTCTCAAAGTGAAAAGCCCACAGATGAGCCCATCAAAGATTTGTGGCATCATACCTGATCTGGAAGCCAAAGCTTTTCTAATAAAAAGCCATCGACCTAGCTCTGCCAAAAGGTAAAGACAACTGGTTTCCACTAAAGATTACAAACAACTGCAAGACCAGTTTAAATAAAACCCTCAGTTGATCATTTTAAGAGGCGATATCTTGGTTGGTATGATTAAAAATCACTGTATCGTTATTAATATTGTTTCAGGATACATTCAGAAAACAAAAACAGTAAATAATCTATGCTTAGGCTCTGGTCTAAGCGTATAAGGAATAAGGAAACCACTTGGTATCTTTCGTTTCTTGAGAACAGGTGGTTAACTAGCCCTGGCTGGAGGAAAACAAGTGAAAAGAACCTCCAACTCATGGTCCTCCCAGCGGGACAGAGTCAGCGACTTGACCTTGCTGATGTCACTAATGTTGCGGTGTATTCCAGAGCAGGCCAGGCAGATGAACACTCCCAGGGTGCAGGAGCCCCAATTAGGGTCTGCAGAGAGAAAGATGGAGAGAACAGTTACAGTATGGTAGGGCGCAACCTTTGTCAGACACAACAGACCGCATCTCAAACTTAATCAGATGTAAGAGACAGTATGTAGCAACATTTGATAGGCTGGATTCAGGCAACATCACTGCTCTTTTGTTTGTTTCCGTATTTTAATGACTTGTATGACTTATTGTCTATCTGTACATTTTTTCCAACCAATACATTAATTGACAACTAAATATAAGCCTTAAGGCTACTAAAAATAAACCAGTAGTGTCCAAATTGTCCATATTCTTACACTTTGAAAGCTAAATTTAAAAATATGTCTTTTAAAAATCCAGGCTAATGTCTTCAAGTTGTCATTTGGGGAATGTTTTCATACACAATTTTTATTCTTACAGCTTTTATTTTTTTTATGTTATGTCTCCTTGAGAATTGAACTTAGCAAATAACTTCCCAGTATGCCAATGTGCAGACTATATTTCAAGGTACCAACGCAAGGCAAGCTAGGAGTGTGTTGCTACATTTTAACCAACAACATGGAATAAAAGTAATTAGAAGATTAACATATCCACTGTAATGTCACCGTGAAAATCTATGGACATACTAAAGCCTCACTGCTAGTGTTTTAGCCCTGCCATGTAGTTGTTTTTGAGCCAGAAATAATCTAATTTGGGGGCTCTAAGTTAGCTAATGCTAGCAGGCTTTGATTAGCAAGCTGTAAAGTATATTTTCACAGGTACACACGTCTATCAGACATTGCTAAGTAACAGACAAATAAAAAAATAAATATAGATGTAGGGTTCAGTTCAG
Organism: Pelvicachromis taeniatus; assembly: GCA_015108175.1. Taxonomy (NCBI): domain Eukaryota; kingdom Metazoa; phylum Chordata; class Actinopteri; order Cichliformes; family Cichlidae; genus Pelvicachromis; species Pelvicachromis taeniatus. Next base: position 13,922 of record VURO01041934.1, read on the forward strand.
TGACTCAGATTAGCAGAAGTTAGGCCTAGCAGCTAGCTATTAGCTACAAACGCCTGTGTCAGCATCCAGTCGTAGCTCAATGTGGCCACTCTTCAACTTAATCATTAAGAAAATCTAAATATGTGAGCGATTAAAAACTACATAAATAGAACAGTTCTTTCTTTGGTGCCAGACTGTAGACATTGTTTTACAGTCATATTTGGCTCTTTAAATACTGTAAATTTAGGCACATTAACATAGGCGTCTATGTGACGCAAACTCAGCCAACACCTGTGGCAAGACCTGGTGGACAGTGGACAACTGGAAAATTTCAACATGCAACAAACCGCTTATCACTACAACATGCTTCGCACATCAAGCTCACACTAAACAGGAGACAGCATTTTGTCCAAATCAATATAAGCCTTATTGTTTGCAAGCATTATTGAAATATCTGAGTTTCCAACCCGATCAATGCTACACAGCGACAAGCCTGAAATCTTTAAGGACAATTTATCTGCCTCACCTCTAAGCTCAGAGATATGAGAAAGGTTTTCTTTGCTCTGGCCACACCTGTCTTATCTTTCTGAGAACCTTTAGAATTTCCTAGTAACCAGAGCGAGGGAGGATTGGTCTTATCAGTATAAATCAGTCTGAGCAGTGAGGGCAGTGTTTGATTTCCCGACCGTAGAAGGCAGATTGAAAAACAATGTGCCTGGCTGGTTAATACTCATGCCTAATTTTTTGCAATGTTTCACAATGGGCAGAGACGGCTGAGTGAAATGAAACCAGCCGACATGCGCATGGGGCATCAGAAACATAAAGGGATTCCCTTTAGTCTCTATAAATGAGGACACATAGTAAATATGTTTGAATGTAGCCAGAGCAGCCAATTCTGGGAATCTGACAGTCTTGAGGACCCACTGAGAAGCATGCCTGGTTTCTCCATAATTTATTTTTTTTTTTTTCAGTATACAAAGATTAGGGAGAGAGATACTATATCTCATACATGTCTCCAGGGCATAAATTCAGTGATTGCTTTTTTTTTTTTTCCCTTCTGATGTACTGAAACACATTATGTGCTGTGCATGATGGCTCTCGGTATACTGTAACACAGACAAAATGTAGTGCCAGCATATTTGGTCAAAAATAACTTTGTGCCATTTTATCTTCCACAGCAGGATATTCCATCACACATGGATAGCTTGCAAAAAACATAAACAACTGCTCCACATTCCACACACTGACTAGATAATCTCTCAGTCACCGAAGATGGCTTCACGGGCCTGCAGTTTCTCTTGGTGTTCTCATAGATACCTTTATATTTGCATCATCCAAAGGCAAAGGTCACAGGTAATTATTTACCTACATTGTCTGCTGATCGTTTCTTTGCTCAAGTAATCAGTCTGAAAATACATTTTACAAAGAAAATTCAATTACAACAGCCCTCAAGAAAACTTTAAATCTTTCTTATTATTATTATTATTATCATTATCATTATCTTTAATTATCCACTATCTATACAGCTTATGTACAGATATGGCCTCTTTATAATGGAGTTCCTCATATGTCCCCATTTGTTAAATAGTTTCTATCAAAAAACTATAACCAGCCAAAACAAAAAAGATCATCCAGAAGACCTCCACTGCTGAGCTGGAGTGGATAAGGGTGTGTGCAGGCCCTTCTACTGCATGTCGAGACATGATCAGCGCTGAACTTCTCTTCTCTCGGCCCCACCACATCACTTCACTGCTTCAGCTGCTATCTTCTACAGCTTCAGGGAAACTCCTCCCTCCGTTCCTAACTCACCTTGTTACACTTTTACAGTCAGAACAGCGCCAAGCATGCCTGGAGCTTTTTCCTTTGAAATATGTTAAAGGTCTAAGCAAGCATTTAATCCTATGCTGTGGTGACTGTAGAAGCAGACATTAAGGTGCACTTTAGTAAACGACGTTTATAACAACGTTATCATAGATCCTGCAAAGTCTGACTTTCCTCTTTAGAGGGTTTTATAGCTAATAAAGGCGTTTTTCCCCCCCAACCTACCTGGTGCGCCGCAATCTGCGCAGGCGTCATTTCCAGGCTTCTGCAGGATCTCTCTGAAAGCTCGGGTCGATCTTTCATTTGCGGACATTTCAGCGAGCTGATCTGCTATTCCTCCGCTTTCAGAGAGCGGTAGAGACTGGGATGGGGCAGCGAATAGCCGAAAAAAGGGAAAGGTGTGTCTGCTTGGGTTTCACTCCCCTACTTGGGGTGCGGACAAGTCTGCACAGGTGGCCTCCTCAGCGCAGAGGTGTGCCTCCCATTGAAGGGTATGAAAAAAAGGAAAGAAGAACGTGAACTCCAGGCCTCTTCACAAAGTTTCCACAGCTAAAAATCCCAGTGTCGCTCTTCGCTTGCTGAGCCCAAAGCCCACTAGTGGCACTCTTCAGGTGCGTTCTCAGAACTCTGCAGACAGATCACCTTTTACTGTCTGCGACTGGCTGAGCGAAGCGGGTGGCATGAAACACTACACTAGGAAGTGAAATGTAGAGGTTGTTGAAACTTGCTTTTCCGCATAATTCGAGGTTAGATTGCATACCTCACCGGCGCCAACTATGCAGGGCTTATTCACTTAAAGGGCGCATTTGGAAGGGCTTGCCAGACTATTAGACCCGATATATAATGATGGTGTAAATCATTGCAGATATTGATCTGATATCAACTCAATAAAGAGGTTACACTTATACTGTTACTTTAACCAATACCAACATCAATGGTATTGACACTAGCCACAGTTGGATCACTCTGCGCACAATATTTTAAATATTTATTAAAGTATACTGTTATCTTTACTCCAGCATAAAGGAGTGAAGACAACAGGAAGTGGTTAGAATATAGGGTTAGGTTGTTAGTGCACACAGCAAAGTGGAGCCGGATTTTAACACCTCTTCACCTTCTAGATAAGTGTTGTCTTGTCTCTGACAGGAAACACAGAGAGCAGGAGTTTCGAACCACCATTCTGCCCATTTCCTCTATTTAGGAGACGACCATACAAAGACTTCAAGTTTGTGGCAAGCAGCTATTTGGGGGAGGGGGAGAGGGGCTTTGTTCAACAGACCTTTGTATGTTAAAAAAAATAAGAAATCTGCAGCCAGGTTTGGTAAAAGGCAAGACAGTCTATCCCCACATGTGCAAA
>VURO01041937.1:0-15837 GCA_015108175.1 Pelvicachromis taeniatus
TTGAGACATACGACTTTAAAGTTTTGGTGCACTGTGATGCATGGAGGATCTGTAAAATAACGATATCGTAATTTCACTGTATAATAAAAATTAGAATTATATTAATGTTTTTATCATGTTGTTATGCGATACCGTGGATAGCTGCTGCCATAAAATTAAGCTCTTTACAACAAACGCTCTCAGTCGCCGTTGCCATTGGCAGCAGTTTCCACATAGACACCAGTAGTTTCCCCCCCACTCTCGCGTCCTTGTGTGACGAATTGTTTTCATCTTCATCTAAACTAAGTACTGTTGACCATCTTCATCCTCTGTCTCGGTTTGCTCTGGTTCAAACTGGAAAGGCTGAACAGAAGCCATTTCCAGTGCACCGCTAACTGTAAACTTGATGCGGTGCAACTATGTTACGTCACTACCCAGAGTGCATTGAGAATTAAATAACAATGGCGGCCTCCTGGTAAATCAGTTTTATATAAAATGTGCTTAAAAGGAAAACATTTCGCGTATTTTAATACCACGTATATATTATTGAAAGCATAGCACATATTTTAGCGCAAACTTGTCATAATAGTCGGGGTTCCCTTTAATGATGCTGAATGGAGGGGCACGTGAACCTACGTGAGTGTGCGGATACACTTGGCAGAGTCTCGTATGTCCCAAACTTTGATGTAAGCAGTGGAAACGGTGAAGACAAGGCTGGAAGAGTACCTATAATAACAGCAACAAATAGAAAGAGGAAGTAATCGATCAAAAGATGACATACGAAAAACAACGTTATTAGTGGATTCTAGTATTCTGGTACCTGACTGAGACGACACTGCTGGGATGATCAGCCAAGGACATGATCTCCTGACCTGTCACCAAGTTCCAGACCTTACATGTACGGTCTAAGAACACACACATACATACATACACAAGCACAGGTCAGATTAATAAACAAAAAGGAAAAAAAATCATAGAAAACAGTCTCGTCATGGTGGCTGTTTCAAAGTCTGCAGTTTTTACCTTTAGACCCTGTAAACAGCAGGTCATCAGTGGCATCTACACAGAGAACAGGCTTGGTGTGGCCCTCGGCTACATAAACACACTGAAGTTTGGCCCCCCGACTGTTCTTGGGGCTTGTTACAGGGTTGATGACACCTCTACAAACATGACACAACAACAGCATTTTAAGACTTTATTCAACGTTTTTACTAATCGGCTTTCTGCACCAGCAAAGCCTTGTAGCGGCATACTGTAGTTGCCAGATAACAGATTAAAGTGGTCAAAATGAAAGCAGTGACAAGATGAAAGGGAAAGGAAGTAAAGAGTTAACTATTCACTCTGATGTTAGCATACATTTGAATTTAACGAAACATATTAAAGAGACATGAATTACCTGTGGCCTTCAAACACGGGCGAGTCCTCCAGCCTGGAACAAAATAATAATTAGCACGATGTAACTCTAATATAATACCTCATGTTTCATATCTGATGAAGAGAAACTATGAAAGTAAAAGAAATAGAGTTCAAATTAAAGAGCTTATTAGCATACTAACATTTGCCTTTTATAACAAATTGGTCAGTAAAGCAGTAAAGTTCAGGCTGCTGGGTTCATGTCATTTTAGTAAATGCCTAAATTAAATTATGGCTCATCGGGAAGGAAGTTCACACTTACAGGGTTTTGTAGTCACTGGCTTTGGTTTTAATTTCCGCTGTGCTAACTGGAGCGGCGTGTACAGGTCCTGGGATGTGTGACACCGTGGCGCCTTTCTCGTGCATCTTCCTGCGGCTGAGCGGCGAGCGCTCCAGCGGCTTCCTCTCAGCTCCTGTAGGTGATCTGGAACTACAGACGGTAAAGATTTCACAAGGGGTTTTGTGCTTCTGGAGTAATAACATATAACATTTTAGCAGTAAGATATCACACAAACAATCTTCAATATTTCAGAATCCTGGACGATAAGCACCGGAAATATCTGGCATTTCAACAGAGAACTTTGAGATTTTTGTGCCCTACAGAGAAATGTTGCCTTTACCACTTACATGCCAGCTGGCCTGGCAGACAGCGCAGATGGGGAAACAGTTTGCTCACGGTCAGTGCTTTGACCAACCGCTTGACCCTGCATGTCTGCCGGTCCTTCCAGGTGCTCAGCGAGGGGCAGCAGAGGGGCTGAAAAGTCTCCAGTGGGGGATTCACAGGACAAATCTCCACTGCTGGCATAAAGCAATTCCATCTGGGTAGTGGTTCGCCTTCGAGCCTGGGGGACCAGAATAGTTTGGAACATGGATCACCGGACTCACAACTCACTAGAGCAGCTAGTAATGATCCTGAATTCAAGAAAGTATTACGAAACTTCTGCATAACTTTGGATGAAGTAAAAAAGGAGGGGAATTAGAAAAATATAGATCAAATTTGATAAAGTATATTCAGTTTTAATTAAAAAAAAAAATTACTTTTGAGCCAGCATATTAAACATAAAACACATGGGCTTAAACAGTATGCGGCACATTGCCCTGCAGAGTGCAGTACCTTGCTTCTTGGTCTGGATTCACCACACATCTTCATTAAATCTGATGCCAGTGTGCTGAAACAAAGGAGTTTCAACCAGTTATTCCCACTACATGGTAGGTTGGCAGTGTTAGGCAGCGCAATGTTTACACATTTTATGATATTAGCATTTAATTTGCACCTGCACTTTCAGACTCAAGCATCATCCCTGTGTTTTGTCTGAGAACGCTCTTCTTCACCAAAGAAGTGAAAAAAAAGACAAGGAAAGAGACAACACAACTGGCATCTGGACAGAAAGTCATTCTCTTCCTCCACACCTCAGATCTATCTCCAGAACTGAGGCCAGGGCTCTAACGCACAAGCCTGTGCAGAAACACGCTCAGCAAATTAGACGTCCAGCTCACCCTTCGACATGATGCTAGCTAATTTTAGGCTTTCAAGGGTTCCTAAAATCACACTCTCTCTGATAAACAGTCATGATTGCTTTCACACATAACGACAGGTGGCTCATATTAGAGCTTATCTGAGTCTGACAACGTTAGAGCCACTCTAAGAAGGTTTCACAAATGCCAGCTAACAGCAGCTAACAGCAGCTAACAGCAGCACACAATAACATGCAGGAAATAATTGCCTGCCCAACTAGGTGAGCTACAGTGGCACCCCGGTGTAGTATATGGTACAAACAAAAACAGGCCTCAGCAAGAACCAGTATTTTCTTCGTCTATACCTGGCTTTTGTGCAAGCAAAAAAATCGTTAGTCACACAAAGTCGTTAGCCAATCAATGTGCGATTTCACAGATCCAGTCCTCACTCGTTTGAAATCGCTAAGATAGCAAGGGGTGAAAACGCTTATCATGACTTCTGCGATCATGACGCATGAAATCATTCATTACTTTCTTCTAACACTCTGAACCTATAAAATGCTTTTGATTTGATAACCGGTGCATGTGTATATATTTACCTGCCCTCTGTGGCTGGACTGGGGGTGGATTCATCACTACTGCTGTCATCTCCGTTTTCTGCATTAATGACAGACATAAATACAAATAAAGACACATTTAGAAAAAGGAAAAAACAAAAAAACAAATTGTGTCTTTGTAAGTGTGAAAAGCTTGTGTGACTTCCTTGATGGCACATATTAGATGTCATGGAGTGTTCAGTTAACGCTTGCTGCAGCGGTTCATAAACGAGGTCGGGGGTCGTTTAGTGTTGTTTTAGATAAAGGGTGGTCTGGGAGAGAAGGAAATGGAGGACAAAGCAAGAGAAGATACAAACACAGAAAGGCTGACACACAAACTGCTGCTTACACATGATCGCAGCTCATCCCCATGAAGTGGGACCGGCTAGCAGGTGGGGTGACACGTCATGCATAATTACTGGCAGCGTTACAACAGCCGGGTTAGTTTTTATCAGGGCTGCGATGCACTTGATGCACACGGCAAGATTCCATCATGGTTTTTTTTTTCAAAGGTTTCTTTATCATTTGGAAACAAATCGCACAAAAATTCAGACTGAAAACAGTTTACTGTTTGGAAATCGTGTGGTGTGCACGTGCCTTGCTCTCTCACGCACGCAACGTACTGCTGTGTATTTTTGTCACTCACCTGGAGACAGGTAACCTAACTCTGAGCTCACAGCAACACCACAGAAAGAAACAAACAGAGGCCAAATCAAAATCCAAACTCATAAATGAGGAAAAAGGCTACTTGTTATTTTACCGGCTTCAGTGACAATTTGATGCGTCATAGTGACAAATTCTTCACATCTCTTTTGGGCAAGCTGAGGAAGCCTGTAAAGTAAAAAGTAGCCACACACGGTTAAAAAGATGACTGAAAAAGGTGATTGTGCCCGACGGGCTTGGACTCGAGTTGTTCTGTCGGCGCCTGCTACCTTGCAAAGCGCTGCCCAGCAAGGCTTCCAGCTCCGGGTTGATCTCAGCTTTCTCCTTGAGCATGTGGAAGAGCAACTGGTTCTGCGTGGCGCTGTTGATCTCCGTCTGCTTCAGCCTGCCCTCCATCACCTTCAGCTGGGAGTCCTTTTGAGCCGCCTGCAGACCCTGAGGTTATCACAGAGCTCTTTTTAATTGTTTGTACGAGCATAACAGAGGTCGACCTCTGCATATGTTCAAAGGAAGAAACAAACATAATAAAGGCTCGGCCTCGTTCAGTGTAGTGTGAGGCTTGTAATTACTTCCACTTCTTCGTTTGCGCTCTCCGTCTTCCTCCTTTTGCCGCGGGGCTGACTGCATTTCCTCACTGGACCAATTAGGTTTCACCAAATCTAATCTTATCTAATCTAATGGAGACTTAATTCAATCATGTTGTTCCATTAAAGGTCTCATTTGATTCAATCTCATAAAGGAGCCATGGATACGAAGAAAGCGGGCTCAGGATAAATGGGCAAACTGCAAACGAGTTACCACGACAACAAACTGCAAATAATCGCTACGCAATGAAATCCATTATTCATTAAGTACCTTTTGCTTAAAGAAAGGTTGGTATCATAAAAAATAAAACATTGTGACATTTTGTAATTTTACCCCAGTATATTTATTTGATATGTTCGGTGTGAGTCACCTGTTGGTACCTTATTTATGGCCATAGTCATGAAGTGGTCAAGTAGGAAGCGGGCCTCTGATAGGTTAGAGGAACTGATGACAGCAGCAGCATCCACGGTGTCTCCTTCCTCCTGCAGCCCACAGTGATGACACATTTCATGAAGTTTCACTGCGAGGAACTGGACAATTTATTCACACGCAGCGTATCCTCTGCAATATTCCGAGGAACATTAGGGGACATGCAGTCACTTTTTCTGGTTAATTTCAGATGAGGACAAATTTTATGTTCAGCACTTGTGTTGCAGATTTCCTGCTGTGCTTGGGATCATCGTCCTGTTGTATGACCCAGTTTCTTTGTCAGAGAGATGGCCTCATTTCTGACTCTAGAACACTTTGGTATACGCTGGAGTTCATGGTCGACTCAATGACTATAAGGTGCCCAGGTCCTGAGCTGCAACCATTACTCCGCCACCACCGTGCTTGACAGTCTGGATAAGGTGTTTGTGCAAAAGTGCTCGGCCTGGTTTTCTTCAAATGTGACGCTGTGCTTTATAGCGAAACATGTCTGCTTTGGTCTCGTCCGCGTCTAAAGGACACTGTTCCGGGAGTCTTGTAGTTTGTTCAATGCAAAATCTGCAACAACTCTCTGGTGTAGGTCTTTGTTTTGCAGTTACTCTGAGGATTGCATACTCTGAACTTGGGGTGAATTTGCTGGGACGTCTACTCCTGGCAAGACTAGGGGGCACTGTGTTAACGCACAGGGGACATTCCCACACCTCCAAATTGCCAAAACATCTGCTTTTATAGAGGTGCATTCAAATGCATTTGATAAGAATTGTACTTTTCTTTTTTAACAGGACAATTAAACAGAAGAAAATCTCAGAAACTGATTGGATTATGAGAGCAAACCTTGTTAGTTGCTATAAAAACTTTCACCCATGGCTGGAATGCGATTTAATGAATCACTAGTCTGACACTAACCGTCAGTTAGCAACCCAATTCTAAGCCTGCAGAGATTTCCAGCAACACACATTTCAGCTAACGCAGCATTAGATACCACCGCTCTCAGTGCTATCTCATTAGTGACCCCCAGGCATACTATTGATAAATAATTGCGCAGTTTAACGCAAGCGGCAGCAAATCAGAAGATTTCAGGAGCCGCCGCTCTCTAATGCCTAAATTGCACCCTTTAAACTCAACAGCAGCAGCTTAAAGAGCATGAATGTGACGGCTGATGGCGTGAATGTGAGGTACAAAACAAGAGTGTAAACGTTCACGAGAAGTTACACGTATACGTGGCTGATCAGCTGCTATCATTAGGCTGCTCTGGCTGCATTAATGGGCCACGCTGCCGGTGGGTTGTTGTTTTATTGAGTCATTGTTGTTTTGACAAATAGGCGCCTGATGCTTGTTTGTCAAAGTGGGGCCCAAAATGCTCTGGGACTGTCAGCGATGTGGAACTGTGCAATTATTTCCCAAATTGATTGCCCAAGGGTGACAGCCCCATGGAAGCCCATTCTCGCTAATGAGGCAGCGATGATAGTGTTTGCATCGTTATGAGCTGTGTGCGAGTGTGTGAACATCATACTGCCCTTCTTTTATGAAGCATTACAAACAGACTCGAATAAACACTGGGATCATGCGAGGCTGATCGCAGCTGTTCTCTCACCTTGGCCTCCTCCATCTGCATGATGTTGGCCTGGCAGTCGGCAATGCTGTCGTTGATGTAGTCGATGTTGGCGCTCAGGGACTCCAGCTCCTCGTTCAGAGACGCCAGGGAGCGGTCGGCGTCCGCGCCGTCTACTACCGTTTTTTCTCTTTTCCTAGACACTCGCTCACGCCGTCTAGTCAGCTCCTCGCGTTGCTGGTTTAAAGGCGAGAATGGAGGTTAGAAAAAGCAGCAGGAGGACAAAGAAGCATTTTAACATTTTAGTTGGAGCCACTGCGCACACACATATCTCTGTCTGGAGTAATTTGGCTCTAAAGTAGGAGCGTAGCAGTAAGACTCCTGTAGCATTCATCAGTGACAACAGGAACAACATGACAGCTGGGGTGGAAGTGGGTTGCAAAGCAGCTTGCAAATGGGCAACGACGTGTTGCCCAAAGCAGCTTAAGTAGTGGGGCCTATATGAGCTCAGCAAACATTATCACAATACCTCTCAATACTTCATGTTATTACGATTTTTACCATTTTGCATTTGCTGAGTATTGAAAAACTGCAATACTGTATCAACCAGCTGATGTGGGCTCTGATTTTTCACAACCTCCTTTGAACATTACCTTTAGTAGTCGGTTCATATCTGTCTCCATGTTAGAGATGGTCATCCTCTGCATGATGATGTCATTGATGCGTCTCTCCAGTGACTGCCACTTAGCCCTGGCTGATCTGTTGAGGTAGATACTTCCCGTCCGCACTGGGGAACTCCTAAAGACGAAGGCATTGTTTCAGATGTCTCACTCAGCTGTGTGCCACACACACACACACACACACACACGCTGTAAATGAGCTACCACGGTTTACCTGGCTCCGTTGGAAGAGCTTGCACTAGAGGACTGCAGCCTTCCTGGGACTGCTCGATGAGAGGGTTCCTGAGGAGGTTCAGGTTGGCTCACTTTCCTGCTCACCTTTCCGGACACGGGCCTCACCTGGCGCCTAAGAGCGGTCACCTGACACAGACAATAGGTATAACAAAGCCACGTTGTAACATAGTCATCATTGCCTCCCTCAACTGTGTTTTACCTCTTCATTCTTCCTACGGAGGATCAGCTCCTGCTGTCTCTTGTGGGCCTCGAGCTGCCTCAGCTGGTGCTGTGAGACAAGCTTGATTTTAGTTTTGTCTTTATGATCCAAAAACGACTTCATAAGACGTGGCTGTGTTTTCATGCCGCTTACCTCAGCTCTGCGCTGGTCTTTTTTCAGCGAGGCTATCTCTCTGTTCCTCCTGCACTCTGTGGCCCTGTTCCTCTCCTGCTGTTCCTTCATCTGGCGCATCAGCGCCACCTGGTGGACAAACATAACACAGTACATGCAGCAGAGCAAGCAGCAAGAAAAGTGTAAACGACAAATGCTGTTTATGCCAAAAAGAGAAAAGAAGGAGCTTTACTTTGGTTTTCTTCATCTCAGTCACATCCTGCTGGAGTTTCTTGAGCTGCTTCTCGTACTGCGACTGGTTCTTCAGCAGGCGGGCGTGCTCTTTCTGGGCGGACTGGAGCTTCTGAAGCTCTTTGTTCATGGAGCTCAGCTTCCTCTCGTACTCAGCTTTGATCCGTTTGGCCTTTTCCTCCGTACCGGACTCCACTGAACCTGGAGATGAAGAAAAGAAGGATGGAGTAGGTTTCAGTTGCTTTGCTCTTTAATCCCCTTTGAATAGGCAGGTCCTAATTTTTCCATCTTACCCATGTTGTGCAGCACTTTGTCCCTCTCCAGCTGCGTGTCTCTGATCTTGTTCTGCAGCATCATCAGCTTCTGTTCGTACTGCTGTTTGAGAGTGTGCAGACGCCGCTGGCTGTTCTCCAGCTCATCTATCAGCTTCTGCTTGATGGCGATCTCACAGGTGATGTTGGCCAGGTCGGCCTGAACGTTTTCTGCACACACCCAAAAAAAGAACAATCTGTGCATAGTTTTGTCAAATAGGAGCTTTTATTTTGATACTTCCTTCCCTCTAGATAACTGTACCTTTCTCATCCAGCTCTTCAGAGTCAGACTCCTCGGATGTCTCCTCTCCCGCCATCTCAAAGTCCTCCTCTTCTCCATCAGCATCCTCGCCCTCTTCGTGGTCGCTGCCCTCCTGGTGAAATGAAAGGACAAATGCTGAGTAAAATGTGACAAACATATTTACAGGCTAATTTATTTCATCCAGCCACGTACCACCTCTGCCTCCTCGTTTCCTCTTTCCTGATCGTTGTCTGGCAGCTCCTCTTTGACAACACTAACGGAGGGAAAGAGCGTTAGCTCTCTGCGTAAGAAGAAAATGCAAAACTCCCAACAGGAAGTTAAATCACAACAAATACGGATGAATGACACATGCAAATGATTATAGGCTTGATTAATGGATGATTTCATTGTGATTTCACAAACATGGATGACAGTGGGAGAGACAAAGAGATTAAATGATCAGTAACTACCATCCACATTACATTAGGAGCCGCCACACACTGCAAAGATCTGCTGACCAAATGCTACACGCTACTGCGAAACGTGTCATATTTATCAACTCCAAATTTCATCTATGTTTGTAATGGTTTCGGTATCAAATTCTTGTATGTGATCTGATCAACACCCTGCAGTGTGAGGTGAAAAGGGGAAAAAGAGCCACAACTGAGTGGGTTAAGATGGCGAGGAAAGAGCGGGTTAAGTTCTCTGCTCCCCTTGCAGGACTGTGAACCGCCTGTAGGCGCAGAAAAGGTTAGTCGCTTTGGGAATTTGGAAAAGAAGGAAGACTTGGGTCAACAATCAGCTAAAATCTCTTCAAGGGAAGGGCACAAATTCCACTGCCAGTTTTGGATTGAGTATTTGAACCCCATTTGTGGATGGGAGGCAGCAAACCTGGCATCCTCAAGCTCATGATGGTGATTCTCCTCGTACTGCCTCAGTCTTCGGTGAGAAGGACGGAGGTGAGGAGGGTGAGGACGGCGGAGGTAAAGAGAGCAGACGGGCCACAGAATTTGGGGGAAAACAAGGAGCGTTTACAAGAGAGAGACAGAGAGAGGGCGAGAGAGATCAGCAAGGGTGATAAAAAAAAAAAAAAAACTCCCCAAAAAACAGCAGCTCAAATGATGGATTTTGGTCGTGGAGATGTAAAGAAAAGGCAGATTTCATATGAGAAATCCTGATTTTAAAATAATAAGCAGTTCTTTGTAGAGAAGAGAGATGCAGCAAAAGGATAAGCAGACATTGGCCTACAGCTTGTTGTCGGCGAAGTGCCATGAACCCATCAACTGTCTACATCCAGCACGCATCCCATTAAAGAAACAACGGGGTGTAAACTGCTAATGCAGGGAATCAGCAGATAATTACCCACAATACGCCACGAGGCGACACTCTGGCTGCAGCAACAGGCACATTAACAGCTCTCCAGTTTCTACTTCCTGGCAAAGCGGCCGTTATTCTGCTGCACCTCCAGGAACGGACTAGAGCTTGACAATGTGCGACACCTTCACCACGTACCTCTTTTTCTTCTTTTTCTCCTTCTTCTTGAGCTTCTCCAGGTCTTTCTTGGCCATCTCGATGACGTCCCTGGCCTCCTTCCCTGGAGCGAGGAGGGCGGGGCCGCCGTACAGCGAGGAACGAGTGGAGGCCCGGGACAGATTCTTCCTGAGGTTCTCGTTAACGGCCTCGCTCTCCAGAAGTTTGGCTCTGAGGAGCGAGTGACGTTAACACAGTTGTTGCCGTTCTTAAACACTCGCAGCACATTTTAATGTGAAGCGAAGGTGTGAGTAAAGTTATATTGTTGTTGCAGACAAGTTCCTGTGATGTGGCCAAAGCTGACGCCACATCCAAATCTGGTCTCCCTTCATACCTGAGCTCCTCGATTTCTTTGATGTAGTTCTCAATCATGTTGCCGATTTCTTCGTTACCTTCACCTGGAAGCAAAGGAAGTTAGTGGTCATTTTATCTGACATACTGGCTTATAACATAAGCTGTATATAAAAGACTGACATATCAGCAAGAGGATAGTGATTTGGGTTCCAAAAAGAACTCCATAAGCCTAATTATCCTCTAGGTCCGATTAATTATGACCAAATCACCTCACGTAGCAAGCGTCCAGGAGGCTTCCTAAACAGAAGACGCTTTTTTGAAAAGGTCCTACCTGCTTTGGCCAGAGCCTGGTTTGCCTGGTCACTGAGGATCTGAGTGAGTCGGGCCCTCTGGGCATCGATTGTCTCCTGCATGGCCTTCACTCTCACTCTCAGGTTGTTATTCTCCGTCTGCAACATGGAGTTTTCATGGACCAGGTCGTTGATGCCCTCCGTGCCATCTTCACCCACCATGCGCTTTCCCTAAACAAAACAGCCAAATATTTTTCCGCTTATATCTCCTACATTGGCTTTATTTGTGAAAGTATGCCCGCCTGTGCCACACTCGTACAGTCTTGTACTCCATCAGCTCCATCTGCAGTCGCGCTATCTCTGTCCTCAGGGCGCTGATCTGCTGGCTGGCCCTATCCTGGTTCACCATCACCTTGTTCTTGATGTTCCGGGCCCGATTGGCGTATTTTAGTGTGTTCAAGGTCTCCATGAAGTCCCTGTCTGACGGGCTGATGCAGGCGATCATCACAGTTTGACTGGAGGATGCGAGAATGACGAATAACGATCAATCCCGTTGATTTCTTATGGCTAGTATGGGTATTTAAATACATATCTAATATCAATTTAAATAGATATTACATTAAATATATATTTAAATACATATTCAGCAGTTTCTCCCCCACAAACCTGTTGCCACCCAGTGAGTCCTGTAACAGCCGGGTCAGTTTGGAGTCTCTGTAAGGCACGTGAGTGGAGCGCTTACTCCTGTCTCCAAGAGCACTGATGACATTTCCCAGGGCGAGCTAAGGAAGGACACGGGAGACAAACATTCAGCCTTCGTTTCCTTGACTATAAATAAGTAAATAAGGTTATTTGTGTTGGTGAAAGAAATCAACGGTGTAATTCATATTCTGTCCATCAGGGGTCTCTCCTGCTCCACACACTGGTGAGTGCTGGTCTCTCGCTTGCTTTTCGTCACTGCCCTATTAAATGCAGCTCAAACTAAATTAAGTGGCCAATGACGGCAGCGCAGTGTTTACTGTATAACGTCCTCAGTGGAGCTTCCTCACCAGCCCACAGTTGATGGAGATGCCCTCTTTCGCTCTGTCTCCTGTAGCTCCAGTTCGCTTTAATCTCTCCGAACCCGCCAGGTCCACAAAGTGGAACTTGGCCGTCAGAGTCTCAAACTCATCGATCTCTGAGTCATTAGCCAGACGGTTATCTGTCGTGTTATCCTGAGAGGAAACGGAAAGAAAAATAAATAAACAGAGCCAGTCCTCTTGCTGCCTTTCATAACAATACTTACATTGTTATCAGGGGAGCAGACTCGCACTTGGCACAAGTGGATGGTGAAGATGGCGTGTGAGCGTGAACTCTGGACGTTCATCTGGGTGCTGGCGGTGGTGCGAGACAGAGCGCCCAGCTTCAGACACTGAATCATCTGTTCGAGGAGAAGTGGAAGAAAGGAGAATTGTGTGCGTTCTCGTATCGTTTCTGAGCCGCACATAAATCTAAACATAGAGACCGCGATCCAACCACTGTCATCGTTCACCGTTCATTTAAGAGACTTTATCAGTTGAAAGGTAAAAAGACTACAAGTCCTTAATAGTGACTTCCTCATTAGGAGATGTGATAAAACACTGAATGTGAGTCTCTGCTGGAAAGAAATGGTGCTGGGTGAATTTAAACAGTACTGCGAGGAACTCTTGAGCAACACTCATCTTTTTATATTTAGTGAGGAAAAAGAAAAACGGTGAAAAATATCGAAATGTCTAAACACGAATATAAGGCAATATCTAGAATGATATATGTACAATCCTTCAATCTCATTATTTGGTGTTAACACCTTTCTTAGGGCTTCTGATCTCTATTGAGTACATTTACTTGTAATTTCTTCAGGAATAGTTCTCCAGGCTTTGCAGCTCGTCTTTGGATGTTTCTGTCTTTTGTTCAGTTCTTTGTCAGATCTTTATTGGCTTTGTTTCTCTCTTTCTTAAAGGCATGACTTTCACATAATGTTCGTCTTTTGTCCTCCACCTGTCCAGGTTCCTCACATTTTTTTAAAGGACGCGCTGCACACAATGCCGAGATATGCCAACTTTTTGGCTAACAGCTCCTTGGGAACCCTGTTGGTGTAAAAATTCGATTTTGTGCCTGTCGGACTGTTATCTCTAAATAGGTTGCTAGTAACAAAGTATTTTATGATACAACATGAAATAATTGCCAGACAATTCACACTTATTTGAAAATGGAGAGTTCAAAAAACAGAAAAAGAATTCACCATACTGTACTGAAACTATAGCTTATGGTGAGTGTGGTAAATACGTGTATATCATATATGAGTGCGTAGATTTGACCTGGTGGAGCTGAGGTTCACTGCTTTTGCAGTTTTTTCCAGGCAGTTAAAACTGACCTCGGCTGCAGAGGTGACGGTGCGGGTGGTGACCCCCACCGTGTAGATGCCTCCATTGGCGTCTTCGTGGATTTTGATGTTGGATTTCTGTTTCCTGGCCTCGAGGTCTCGAGTTGTGTCGAACAAATCTAGCACCTCCTCGTTGTACAGCTAGAAAACAAGAAAGTCATAAATAATTATCAAACAGCCGACAGATGAGACGACGTCACGCAGAGCGTAGATTATTATGTCACCGTTGGAGCCACCGTTTTTTCCCTTCAGCTGCTGCCTCGCCGGCTGTTGGCAGGCACTTGCTGGCAGTTAAAAATAAAGCCGGGCCTGACCTCCGAGACAGGCTAATGACAGTTTAATAGCAGTCGGGTTATCTGCGCACTTTAACAACCTGAACTGATACACCCTATCCTGACCTTTGACCTCTTGCTGCCTGCATGCTCCCGCTATGTCTAACAAACTGACTTTAAGTTATTTTAGTGTTACTTAGATTTCTGGTAATGTTCTGTGTTAAAACACCGAGTTGTTTGTGGACATGTGAGTGTGTGTGAGTGTTTCTGCACCTCCAGGAACTGCGCATTGATCTTGAACTCAGGAACAGGTCTGCCCTGCTCGCTGGCAGCCTGTCTGCGCGCCTCGATTCCTCTGAACAGGTGGTTCACGGCCCGGGGGATGATGCCCAGCTCGTCCTCTCCGATGTTGACATCAAAGCCGGTTCCCATGGTGTACGTCTTCCCCGAACCCGTCTGGACAGGGAGGAAAAGACAGGGCAGTCTGTGGGTTAAGCAGTTAAGGAGGAGTTGAAGCAGAGAGGCTGGGTCGGCGTCATGGTGACAAAAAGAGGCAACATTGGGGTTCAAATTCGCACGTCACCCCTCTCCTCCCCACAGAAACGCCAGAGATGCCCCGAGAGGAGCGCGTGCGTGTTTGAGCCAACAGATGATCGAGACAGACGGTTTTATTGTGCAGGGCCACACCTGTGTGATTTCTGTGTTGGTGTGTCAGTGAGTGTGTTGGGACGCCGCTGTGCCCCGTGAAAAGCTCTTTGTCAGAAAAATAACGAGTGTGGAAACAATGCGAGCACAGAATAATGAACACAAAAAAGAGGAGCTCTGAGGAAGAGTAAGAAGAGGGGAGTTTAAAAAGCAGTTTTTCAATGAGAGCGTGTCTCTTTGTACAACGAATTTCAGCACACTGAATACAACTAAGCTGGTGTTTTATAGCCTTATAATCCTCAGTGTTGCTGTATTTCTTTCTTTGCCTGTAAGTAAAGCATCGGTGTCGTGCAGAGGCTGTTCCAGGTTTTCGCTCATATTCACAAAGGCCAAAAAATGGTGTTGTATCGATGGCTAGCATAAACGGTGGTCAAAGTGACGGGCTCACCACTCAAGGTGATTTTCACCTCATTTCCACACTGATGCATTAGATTAATGTCGTCCTTTATGTGATTTGTGACTAAATCAGCAAATCATGTGCAACACAAACATGCCCAGAGTTTGAAGTTCACGTATTTGTGTCCAGAGTAGCTTCGTGTGATTTTGGTATCGATCCCACATCAAGTAAAAACAGTGCCAGTACTGCCGATACCAGTACCAATATTTTTAACTGATTAAGGCTACTGATCTGAACGTACTTTAATGAACACGAAATCACTGTGTACCGTATATCTTCCATTAGTAGCCTGTCTCTTTTAAACACCGGTTTGTAATAAACGGTGGTTTGAAAACATGTCACGACAAATAGACGCCGGTCTCCAATAGTAGCCGGGCGACCTTCGACCCGGAAGTCCCTCTGCGCTGTCTTCTTCTTCTTCTTTTATAAATTTTATTGGCGGTTGGCAAACAACTGAATGGTGCATTACCGCCACCAACTGGTATGGAGTGTGACTGGAACGTCGCTCAAACCCCTGGCAAAAAACCCTCTGCGCTGTCGTCGGTCCTCTCGTCACCAGCAGCATTTAATCTGGATGCAGCGACCATCGAAGTGGGATTATTACACTGAACTGGAACTGTCGGCTAGCGAACCTGCTAACTGTGATTTTCTGGTCTTTTACTTCCTCTTGAGGAGAGTCGGGCGGGGAGAAGTTTTGGGGAGCACCACTCGTGCACTGGGCTACCACAGACAAGGAGACACTCGGGAGCAAAGGAGGAGCACAATTGGGAACTGCATTATTTGTGAAGTGTTGGAATACGTGTTGGAGCACTGTAAGTAAACGCACTGTCTTTTCATCTCAGTCACTTGGGTCCTCTTTCCCTCTCACTTCCGCAACAATTCCGTCTGAGAAGGGAATAAGAGCCGGTCTCCAACAACCGCCGGTCTCTTTTAAACGCCGGGCCGGCCGGATAATTTTTTGAATAAACGCCCGGGCTACAATTGGAAGATATATGGTTATTAATTCGGTTGGTATCGAATGCTATCGATATTTGGACTGATCCACCGACGTCTGGTGGAGAGCCTACACTGTTCTATCATAATCATTGTCAAATGAGACAAAACAGGCTAATGAAAAATAGAGCTTAACATTTTAGACAGTTGAGCTGTTTTGCATTGCACAGGCCATAATTTTATCTTGCATGACATACATTATAAATTTTTTTTTTTTATCAATTTTACACTTGCAGAACTATAACTGTTACATAAAAC
>VURO01041946.1:0-10611 GCA_015108175.1 Pelvicachromis taeniatus
AAAAAACGTGACATTTTCAAACCAAAATTCATAAATGTCTTAGTGTCATAACCCAGGGTCATGCGACTTAGTGTCATAACCCAGGGTCATACGACTTAGTGTCATAACCCAGGGTCATACGACTTAGTGTCATAACCCAGGGTCATACGACTTAGTGTCATAACCCAGGGTCATACGACTTAGTGTCATAACCCAGGGTCATACGACTTAGTGTCATAACCCAGGGTCATACGACTTAGTGTCATAGACCCAGGGTCATACGACTTAGTGTCATAGACCCAGGGTCATACGACTTAGTCAAACACACAAAGGACAGTATTAGCAGTAGTTTAAAAAAATGAAGAAGAAAGACTTGAAGTTATGTTAAGCAAGGAATTCCAAAAATTCCGAATGGAAATGAGTGAAATGTAGCTTCTTTAGCTTCTTTCTGTCTATACTCTGTAGGTTTCAAAGTTTTCAAAAAAGAAAACACACATAGCAAGTTAATAAAAGGTAGATGTACCGTAGCATTATACTGCCGATGCCTTGTTCAGAAATTAGATATACCCATATTAGATATATCCAGCATATCTAATAAAAATGACAGACAGCATATCTCTAATTTCGCCCCAAGGAAAGATATTGAATTACATCATAAACCGAGTAATACTGGATATTTTTTAATCAAATCTTTTAGAGTTGTTTTATATAGGTTTTTCTTTGTCTGTTGCTCACAAGCTTCCAACATATTCAAACCACTCAATATTTGATACAAAGTCCCCCAAAAAAGAAAGCGAAGCGGAGAAAAATCTGGAGGCAGAATCAAAACTAGGATGCACAAGGGGCTGAATCAGTGGTATTTGATTTGAAGAGCGATTGACCTCATGTATAATGCAGAAATTATCCCTGGTCCCAACATGATATCATGATCTGAGAGGAGGATGTAGCAAGACTCCAAACATCAAATATTCATCATTACATGCACGCACACGCGCACACAGACAAACACACACACACACACGCATTCGTACAGCATGTTAATTGCAGAAGTCTTGGGTTATACAGATAAATCACACTTCTGTCATTAAAAGCAAAAATGACAACATAAATGAATTTATTTTTGCAAGGTCCAGCATACACAAGGCTGTTTGGTAAAACCGCCGGGTACCTTTGTGTTACCGTGAGGAGGAAAGCCTAAAGGCAGCACAAAAGTTTCACTTTGATTAGAATTACAAGAGTAAAACAAAGGCTGGCTGGGAGGGGAAACTAAACAAAAGCAGATTTCAGCCCCTCATTTGTCAGTCTGTGCACCTTTGACTCTTTGCCACGTCGCTTCACCTCATTTTTCAGTGCAGATGGGTTCAGTAAAGAGACACAAGGACAGAGCAGCCAGTGCAACAGGCACTGAACCAAACTGCCCTCGTTTACAGAGTCGTCACCAAAAATTGATCTCTTTTTTTTCATGTTCATAGACATGAATTGTTACATTTTTAATGCCTAAACCTAACCTTCCAGTTTTTAATGACTGAAGTTAACCAAGCAACATATATGTAATAAATTCCATATTCCAAAATCCCTGAAACTATCACTTGGTCTCTGGCATAACAAGCCAAGACAAAGTTCTTCTCCCAACCCTCCAACTTTCAAATGTGGATTTTTTTTTCTTTATTTTAAACCAGTAAATTCATAATCAGGGACATACGCAGCAACACAAAGTGATACTTCAAAGGTTAAAGGACTATATTACAAACTGACATGAGTGGGTTACAGTCGTCTGTTTTTTTTGTTGTTGTTTTATTTCTTTTTTTCAACATAGACACGCACTACTGCAAAAAAGTAAACTAAATGCAAAGTCAAAGGATACACAAAAGCAGACGTGGAAAAAAAGTTAGCAGTAAGCAGAATAACAGGCAGGTAAACTGGCTGGGAAACAGACTCAAAGGCAGAGGGACTGACATGGGAAACACAGTTCTACTCTGAGGAGCTGAACAGCAAATGAGACACAGGTGGAAACATTTAAGGCAGAGCAGACGATCACAGAGATGGGAAAAGAAAGGACCAAAGCTACACAAAGAAAGTGATTAGTGAAGGAAGAATGAAAGCGATTACAAAAGAATAACATAAAACTGACACTCACATAAGAACACAGTTAGGTGTTTGGAATATGTTTATTTTTTCTCCAAGGACAAGTTTTGTTTTTGTCCTCCGTCCGGTCCCTGCCCTGGTCCAGACACACCTTAAGGACCAGCTTGAGCCTCCGTTCTCAGCCATGTTGTCTGCTACTCACCAGCGGCAAACTCCAAATGTTTTTCTATCTTAATCCTGTTTTCTCCTTGTTCCTAATTGCTTCAGTATTCACTAATTACCAGAACTCACCTGGTTCCTCGACACTGCTCCGTTCCTCCCCACAACTTGTGTCTGGGCTTGGCTACTCACCAATCACCTACCTACCTGCCCTCCTGGACTGGGTAGCAGAATCCGTTGGTTTGCCTTGGCTGAAAAACCCTCGAACCCCACCAG
Organism: Pelvicachromis taeniatus; assembly: GCA_015108175.1. Lineage (NCBI taxonomy): Eukaryota > Metazoa > Chordata > Actinopteri > Cichliformes > Cichlidae > Pelvicachromis > Pelvicachromis taeniatus. Next base: position 2,500 of record VURO01041946.1, read on the forward strand.
ATACCTCCTCCTGAGAATCTCGACTCGCAAGTGAACAATCATCCTTTCCTGCCTCTCATACTATAAACAGTATTAATGGAACTAGCATCTCCAGACCTTTGGAATTAACCCTGCTTCCTCTTCCCTAGTGCTTTACCTCCCTGTGACCCTGGACTCGTGTTCTGACCTCTCCAATATTAGCTGGTTTCTCAAAGTCAGTTGTTTCAATAAAGTTTTTGCATCAACTAGAGTTGCCTAGTTTGAGTCCAGGAGTGCATAAAGGCTCTTTTGGCGAGAGAGAGAGATCTAAATAAATATATAGTGAAGTGATACATGGGGTATTTTGTCTCTTTCTCTGTGGCTACAAATTGTTTTCTCAGTAGGTTTAGTTTGGCAGTCAGTATCACCCTGACCAGATGGTACAGCTGAGCTGAACTGAACATAAATGAATCTATAGTAGTGACATTATTGAGTGTTTTGCTGCCAGGACTATAATCACATCAGGCCAAACCTGGCACCAATATATAAAGAAAATCATGTGTAAGAACCCCAATTAAGTTAAATTTCACGGAATAAAACTGCAAACAGCCAAAAAATAAGACGTGCTATGATTTGTTTGTGATTTCTTTTTTTTGAGTAAGATAACCTAAAAGAGGGGAGTGTAATATCTGCCATGTGACCTTCTCTCCAGTGTCTTAACCTCCCAGCTAACCGCCACCAAAATTGTAGTCTGTTGGCCAACAAAGACCAAGAGAAACAAAGAAAAAAGTCTTGTTTATTTAAGCCAACAGGGAAGCAGAGAGAGAGATAGACTATTCTGGGCTGTGGTGTCTGTTATTCACTTTGCCAATTCAGTGGTTTTAATTTTTGTGTTAAAGTTGAAAGTGTTAATTAGGGTGCTCAGGGATGTCTTTAGTGCTCTAGTCTTTTTCCATAGTTGCTGGGTAAATTGAGTGGGCTGTAATTGTGTGTGATGGCAGTTGATGAGGTTGTAAGCTGCGATCCAGAATGATTATGGCATTTCTGGTCCAGCCATTTTCATGCTGACACTGAGTTGTCAGAGCTGCTTATGGGAGGCGGTATTATGTAACTTCTTCCATTTTTCTGTTGTTGTTTCTTTTGTTGGGGGAAATTACAGCTTGCGATAGAGGTTCAAAATGTCTGATAAAAATCAACAGAGATGATATGAGTGAATCTTTTCATTCATTTTCCACCATAAATTTTCTTTTAACCTTTACACTCTAATCATTGCAGAACATTTAGTCATGCAGCTCTACAAAACGGGTACTAAAGACACGGCAAACCAAACACTTTGCTTGTACTAATGGCTCGTACTAACTGTCCAGGTATCACTACACCAACACTTTGAATCTGCACTTCTTCTTGGTCCGATGTTTGACACCTCAGTTTAATTTTATCTGAAGGTGGACCAAACAATGCCTTAATGGTCATAGCAGAGCCAATTCACTGTGTTAAAACAAAAAAGGGAAAAAAGGGAGGACAACCAGCATACCAGTACCACCATGCAATACTGAAGATAAGCGCCACAGTGCCCAGCGCCTTCAGGATCTGGAGGATCTATTCTCCCCCCAGGTGTTTTGGCACTGCAAAAAACTTTTTAACTAACTCTAATGGCCAGAGGTGAGGCTCCCCCCCTGAGCCTCCAGATTTAGCTCCTCTACTGAGGATCTGCCAGTCAGATTCCTTCCTTTCAGAAACAATCTGTTTCCTTGAAACTCTTCGGGATACTTCCAAAAATACTCATTGATTGATTGATGGTTAAATCCTAACATCTGTCCTTTTTATGGTCATGTTTTAGTTCAGATTTATATTTCTTTTAATACAAAAATCTACAGGTAAGATGTAAAAACAACATCATTCAAGGTACTAACAGGTCAGAAGTAAATCTATCTTGTTGAAATGCAAAGTTTTGCTTGGGTAACGTGGGTCTGACAGCAGCACCGACCAGATCCCAATCTTGTTAAAAACTGCCAGCAATCCACTTCAAAGGTCCCATCTCCAAGCGCTGCTGCTCAGAGCTATTTGGATGTAGCAGGGAAGCATTAACACGGTTTCAGGCAGGTGTTTTTAATGTCGTGGTTAATAGCTTTATGATAAACTGTCATTGTTTGCATCTAATATTACATGAGATGCTTGGATACTGCAACAGCCCGACGTTAAGATACTGTAGTCTGTGTTAATCACCATGAACATTCATTCATAGCACTTTAACTCAGCACTATCTGTTACAAATATCTGTTACTCCCATTGACAGAAAGAACACACACACACACACGCACACTCATGAATCTCTTGCATACTGAGACTCGGACGCCTCATTGACTTGCCATTAAAAGAAAGAGCCTTCATTAGTTAGGATCTCCCTCCGTAAAGGATACCAACTGTGCACATTTATGTGTAAAGGCGTGCATGTGTGTATCAGAGGTTTGTTGTCTGAGGCTTTTGCATCTAACCATTCAGTCAGTTTCCAGCACAACACGTAGCCAAAAAGGCGTATTCATTAGCAAGAGGGGTGCCATTTCCCGGCACTTGGAAATTCAGTGAAGCGTACACGACCATGGCTGGAAGCTGAAAGTCAGAACAGACTGGGGGAGATCCAGACAAACGGAATGGAGGAATGCAAGTGGAACGTTGTAGAACATTCCAGAAAGGATTTTTATCAAGAGACAATCAGCTCCAGTCAGCGACAAACAGGATCAGAAATTAATTCAGCCAGAAAGCTCATGCAAATTTTACAACAAGGAGGAGGAATGACAGAAATGATGTTCAGCAGCCTGAAATAAATGCAATGATATGTAATTTTCTATGTCAAAGAGTGATTCTTACTCTGCCCACCTGGGTCCAGGTCGCAGGGGCAGCAGCAGCTAATTAGATGCCTAAAACACCTCACCTGGTTCCTTTTCGTTCCAGCTCTGCTCGTGGCCCCACTCTTGTAACCTCACCTAAATGACTTACTGCAACTCCTCGCCTTATCTGTAAGGAATAGCCCAGACATGGTGTGGAAGAAGTTCATTTCCACTGCTTGTATCCACAGTCTCATTTGATGGATCATTACCCAAAGCTCGTGGTCATAGATGAGGGTATTAAGGCAGATTGACCAGTGACTCCACAGCTTTGCTTTAACCGTTTAGCTCTATCTTCACCACGACAGTGTCTGCATCACTGCCAACACAGGACCAATCTGTCAACTTCCCACTCCCTCCGTATATATCCATACATCCATTCTCTTCCACTTCTCCTTGTTAGGTTCGCGGGAGGGCTACCATGGGGCGAGAGGCAGTGCACACCCTGGACACATCACCAGTCTGTCGCAGGGCTAACACATAGAAACACACAGCCTTTTACACTCACATTACCAATTTATCATAATTATCAATTAACCTAACCGCAGTAACTGCATGTCTTTGGACTGTGGGAGGAAGCCGGAGAACCCGGAGAGAACCCACGCAAACACTGGGAGAACATTTAAACCCCACACAGAAAAACATATATGTATGTATATATTAGTTAATATGGCATTAACACGTTTCATCACCATTAATGCAATAAAAAAAAATGTAATGCACTCAAGCTGTCTGGAGTGCAGAATGGACGCACTTTGGACAAACTGCGCACCACATGGGTTCACTGTTAATCGCATTAGTCGTGAGGACGGCATTAACGGGGAGTAACCCCTCACACGGATTCATGTGCGTTAACTCGTTAACGAGGATGTGCCAATTTTGACAGCACTACTATATATATATAAATTTTCTCCGTCCAGGGAGTCTTTTAACCTTCAATCTCGGGTCCACTGCCAGAAGCCATTTTTATTTGCTTATCCAATTCAAGGTTGCAGAGGGGATGTAACCTATTCTGCTTTCACTGGGTAAATAGCAGGATACACCCTGGATAGTTCAGTCTATTGCAGGACTACCGTAGACCGGCAGATAACCATCACATTTACACTTACGGCCAATTTACAATCACCAATTATAATATTGACTGTGGGAGGAAGCCAGAGTGTCCGGAGAGAATCCACAGAGACACGGTAAGCGAGTCTTTTCTTCTGCTCTTCAGTATTCGGTCTCCAAAGAAGTTACTTGGAGACATGAACCATTTCTCCCACTGAAAACGCTGGTACAATAAACAGACTCAGCTTTTTGATTGATTTGATTGGATTTTGATTTCTAAAATGGCTTTAAGTGTGAATGTGAGCACGAGTGGTTGTCTACCTCTCTGTTAGACTGATAACCTGTCCGGGGTGTCTGTCTCACCCCGTGAAATCCGGGTCTGGGCTCCACCCCATCCCTTGATAAGTGGTTAAGAAAATGGATGGATGTCATTTCACATGAACACCCGAGAAAAAAAATTTACACACATATCTAACTTGGCAATTTAAAACATTGCATGGCTTCGAAGGAAATAGGACTACTTTTTGATCCCCCACTAAAAACGGAAAATTACTGTTATTTTGTAGAGGCTTCAAAACAGTGTTTGGCCAGTCGAATGCTTTTAATGTTGCACAGAGGCAGTATTTTATTACAAAATATTCCATTTGCCTTAGAAGTAAGTAAATACAGTTTTATTTATGTATGATGCAAATGCATGGCAATTTAGCATTTACAGGACCAATTCTTACAATCTACAACAGTGTTGTGCTGTCCTAATGAACTAAGGTCTTTTCTAGTTGTGCTATTCATCCCATGTGACAAGATTATACAGCATTATGCAGAGTAACTGACTATACCAGAGCATATTATTCCATATAAAAGTAATGTTATTTTTAAGGGGGCTGTGTGCATTTACATTTGGGAGGAAGTACAAATATGTGGAGAAAAAGCTGCATGTTTAAACAGTGTAAGTTTGCAAAAAAGTATGCAGGAGAAAGAGAACGTGTTAAAGCTAAACACATGAACTACTCTGGTGCATGAAAACTATCGTCATGATTGTTGGTGCACCTTGTACAGCCTATGAAAACCATGCCATGCAATGATATTAAAGTTTGAGATCAGTCAAGACGACACAATTTCCAGTGCCAGACAAATCATGGGTGGTAAACAATAAGTGAATCAGGACGGTAGCAGATGTTACAGCGTGAGCTGTCCAGAAACCGCAATGCGGTTGACAATCTGATTACATTACATGTGACAGATGCATATACGTATAGTGATGGAAATTCTGTTATACAGACACCTGTGCCCTGCTTATGCTTTACCTGAGTCAGTCAAGATGTGCTTTCATCTTAACGCACTTTCACTGATTTGATATTTGTAACAATATAATACCAGCATTAAATTAGTATTGGCTCAAGGAGCAATAATTCCATTCAAGCAGCCACCTCTATACTGTTGTCATATTGAAAGGAACTGCACAGACAATTCCTCCTGACTATAATCTGGCAGGGGATTTTTCAAATGTGATGGCAGAGGGGGGCACCAGGGAGCAGCGGGAAAACGCACGAGAAATGGCGTCGCACAGGATCCTTCTATACTGACCTGATTTGCATTGTGGGTGAAGTGATATTTTAATCTTTTACATACTTTTAATTTGATCTTTTATTTTTACTAGGGAAAAAAAAACTGAGATGCACAAACATATCCAAACAAAAGCAAAACTATTAGTAGAAAAATATACTGAATTTCATCATCATCATGTGTACTAATATATAATTTTTTACATTGAAACTGTTTTTGGAAAATTCAATTCAATTTTATTTTATTTAATCACAACAACAGTGGCTTCAAGTTGCCTAATATTATAAGGTAAAGACTCTATAATAATATAGAGAAACCCCAACAATCAGACAGTCAGAAGAATCGTCAGCGCTTTGGAGACAGTGAGAAGGAAGAACTCCCTTTCAACAGGAAGAAACCTCTGACAGAACCAGGCTCGAGAAGGGGAAGCCATCTGCTGTGACCGGTTGAGGGGAGGCAGTGTCAGATTGAACGCTACTTCTCTTTAGATTCTCCTTTTTTGTTATGAAAGTAGGTGATCAGTCGTTAATTAACTAACTAAGAGTTGGCAAGATTAATATTGAGCTAAAATATCTGCAAACATGCAAAGACTGGTCCTGTGAGCACAAGCGCAGATCTACAGATACAAAGAAACAAACTTGTTTCCCAATTTATTTCCTCCTTCTGAATCACAATCTCACAGCCTCTATAACACATAACCAGATGCAGTCAAGTCTTAAGCATACTTGTCTTTAACATATTGCACAATTAATTTTAAGATAATTAACACAGCAGTTTGATGCTCAGCCACTCGAACAAGTAAGTAATGAATCGCAAACAAACAGAAGTCACAAACATGTTTGTATACACGCACGCAGACAAATGCATTATGAATGCATGGCTCCTCTACCACACACACAAGCACAGGGGGATAAAGTAAAACTCAACAAACCTTGAAAGTTATAAAAAAGTAATAACACCTTGAACATAAAAGCTTGAACTTGAAACTACAAAAGACTGCTTCACACAAAGCACGGCACAGCTCTATAATGCAAACAGAATGAGAAAAAAGTGAAAGCAAGCGCTCTTTTCTTTCTGTCCAGCTCACCGGAACTTTGTTGTACAACAATTTAACAAACCACTCGTTCACAGCTGATCCTGAAACTTGGCTAAGACCCCGGCTGTTTGATCACCCTCTCATACTTTGCAGTGCAAACTATTAAGAACACAAGTTCTTAGTTTAGAAACAGACTGGCCAGGTGAATCCAAGTGGATCTCTCGTTCCCATTACTTTAAATCCACTCTGATAATCAAGGAAACATGTGGGTAAAGGAGATGAGACAGGATAAATTAGGATTAAAGCTACAAAGACACGGATTGTGCATGAGTCAGTATCAGACTTCTGAAAATTTCTCGCATAAAGATTAAGTCACTCATCTGGGCATTTAACCAGAACTGCATCTGCAGCCGTCATTAGATGTTCAACATTTGAAACATATGAAAGCCTTCTGGTTGCTCTTCTGCGGACATATTTGTTCTTATAGCTCGAGAATTTTAAAACGTAAAGCTCCACTAATATTTTTTTTGTGAATAACTGCCCAACTGACTACATGTAAATTGAAGTAGGTAACCCATATGGGCAAAGTCACAGAGCATCATAAATCCACTCTGCAATTCCACTCAGCTTTGCACACTTTTTCATTGCCTTTAGATAGTTGTTTTGATTTACAGCCCTCAATTTTAATCTTTTGATGTAGCCTCGCTGTTCTATTCAGATACATTTCAAGTCACTGCACAGAACGGAAAAAACCCATGTGCACCACCTGCCCATCACACAGACAAAGCTGATAAACACAGTGGAGCACATTGTGGAGCATTTGGGAGCTTAAGAGCTGAAGATTTACTTCGGCAGTTGGTGGAGAGCTTATTATGAAGGGTGAACATTAGATTAGATTTGTCTGGTAATTAGAAGAAAAAAAAAAAAACCCAGCTCAAGATGAAAGCTAATGTTGCTGCTTGTCAGCTGAATGTGGACAAATATTTGGTAAACACATCGAACATGTTCACCGCCACATAAATAAGGTGATCTTTCAAAGACATCCTCTAAGGAAAATCACGTATTTAACCTTGCTAGCACGTCCATATGGTGTTTTTAATAAGCTAGAAGAAATATCAGCATATCATCATACTGTATGTGCCAAAGCCACGGCTAATCATTTTTGCCTTGGAACTGCAGCTTGACAACATGGATTCAGACAGATAGTTGCCTGTGTGCACATATCTGTCCACCAGGTTGACAAAGAGGTTGTCTGACAACCTGAAACAGCCTCTTCAATAAAAGTCAGCCTAACAAGAACACAATGTGCTCTTTTGAGTTTTGCTTCCCATGTTCAGCTACTGAAAGTCAAATTATAACAATATTATAATAAAGTTCATTTGTATAGCATGTATCAAAACCAGCATTACAAAGTGCTTCCTCGAAACAGCATAAAACAAAAACAGAAGAATACACATAAAAGGCCACACAAGACTCAAGTGCAAGATCAAGTGTGATTCCACTTACAATGAATAACATGCTATTAACTCATGCAGCCAAACAGAATAGAATAATAAAATGTATTCTGACTTTTCACAAAAAAAAAAAAAAAAAAAAAAAAAAAAAAAAAAAGGTTTAGGA
>VURO01041949.1:0-12010 GCA_015108175.1 Pelvicachromis taeniatus
GCTCAACGACGGACAAACGATGGACGCTCAACGACGGACAAACGATGGACGCTCAACGACGGACTAACGATGGACGCTCAACGACGGACTAACGATGGACGCTCAACGACGGACTAACGATGGACGCTCAACGACGGACTAACGATGGGCGCTCAACGACGGACTAACGATGGACGCTCAACGACGGACTAACGATGGACGCTCAACGATGGACGCTCAACGATGGACTAACGATGGACGCTCAACGACGGACTAACGATGGACGCTAAACGATGGACGCTGATTTGACTGAAGCCCCATAGTTCCCTTCACAGCTGACATTTTGACCTGCAGGTCGTGGACACACTAAACACAGCAGAAATACGCGTGCTGTTAGTGACACTGTGACCTCTGTGTGACCCCACAGCAGCGCCTCACACATCACAGACAACAGAGCGCTGATGCATGTCCGTGTTTACAAGGTCATGTGACAAACTATCTCACCATAATCAACCCGTTGGCGTCTGCGGCCGTGAGGCCGGCGTGAAGCGAGGTGAAGTCCAGCTGAAGGAAGGACGGGGGCGTCACGGGGACCGGTTTGGGAGCCTGTCAGACAGAGCGGAGGGACATGTGAGCCACAGGTACGGAGTGGGAAACAGCACACAGCAGTAAAAGCAGCCCTAACACAAACGATCAGAGCGCGGCGGGCGCTCGGCGAGCGACTGTTTGTGCGGCAGATGCTCTGAGCTGGGACCAGGTCCAGACCATAAACACAACAACACACACTCAGGTCCAATCTGGACCTGCTCAGAGGAGCGTTTACAGGCGCACGAGCTGACTCAAACGCTCGCACACGCACGCAGCCAAACTGGGTCACCTTACCAGGGCGGACCGCAGCAGCTGGCAGTGATTAGCTCACAGGTTTGAGTCCCACGGGATTATTAATGTGCAGCATCAGTTTCACAGGACTTGATCACACCTCATTACTGACACACAAACCTTCCTCCTGCGCTCAGACTCTTAGTCATCAGTGTGAAATCCACAGTTTTCCCCCCCATGATGTGAGGGGGCATGTGGCGCCCCCCTAAAGGCAGCGGTGGACACAGGAAGATGTAACTGACTGGTCGAAACAAAGAGAAAAACCACACTAATGATAAATCAATGGGAAGTCGTCTCCTTCCTCACTGGGTTCCTTTTCCTGTTGTTCTCGTTCCACCTCTCAGCCAATCAGCATTCGGCCTGACAGTCCTCACGTCACAACGCTGCGCTGGTTTCTGGTGGACTGCACGCAAACACATCTGCACTGGCCGCACGCTCCAAATCCTTTAAAGACCTTTGAGTTTAATCAGCATCACCTCTGCGGAGCCGTGCAGCCAGACTGTGCTCTGGTCCAAGCCTGCTTTCAGCCTCTGCTGGGAAACTCAGTAAGCAGAAGCACATGGTTTGGAAGGCCAGCCTGAGACGTCTGCCTGCTGTGGATGAAGTGATGGTTTGAAAATGCAGGATTTGTGGTTCACACGCGTGCACCACATGAAGCAGCGTCCTGTTTCTGAGCAGCTGCAGGTGGAAATGAAAGCCTGCTGTTCTTAAACATGACTCTCATGAAGCCGCCGGCGGCGGGACGAGCGCCGCCGGCGAGATCCCCCCGTGCTTTTTTCAGATCATCTCAGGAACGACCCGGCTGACTTCATCATGAAGCCTTCGGCCTTCATTTCTCACTTACAGACGTTTCATTATGGCAGACGTCACGATCAGAGGTCATCAGTCTGTTGCTCAGCGCTCTTCATCTTTACAGGACAACACTTAGGTCACATTTTAACAGCCTTTCCAGCATCTGTGCACCTTAACACAACAATGTGCTGTGAGGGGGAAGAGCAGCTTCCTCATCCGCTGCTCAGATCGAGCGTTTTAAACACGCTGTGAACCTGGACTGAACCACAGAAGACTAAATACAGAAAATCAAACCAAGACTGACTCATCCTCCAGCTATAAGGTCAGAGGGCCAACAGCAGAGCCCCGAGGAGCACAGCGGAGCCCCGAGGAGCACGGCAGAGCCCCGACGAGCCCCGAGGAGCACGGCAGAGCCCCGAGGAGCACGGCAGAGCCCCGAGGAGCCCCGAGGAGCACGGCAGAGTCCCGAGGAGCACAGCAGAGCACAGCGGAGCCCCGAGGAGCACGGCAGAGTCCCGAGGAGCACGGCAGAGCCCCGACGAGCCCCGAGGAGCACGGCAGAGCCCCGAGGAGCACGGCGGAGCACCGCAGAGCCCCGAGGAGCACGGCAGAGCCCCGACGAGCCCCGAGGAGCACGGCAGAGTCCCGAGGAGCACAGCAGAGCACAGCGGAGCCCCGAGGAGCACCGGGGATCAACCCTGAGTTTCCACAGAAGAAACACAGCTTCTGTTCGGTTTACCTGCAGCTTCTCAGAGCTTCCCTCTGATTGGTCGCCCTGGTTGCTGCTATGTGACGTCCTGTTTGCGTCGTCCCCGTCTCCCTCACTGTCCTCCTCCTCCTCCTCCTCCTCACTGGACAGCACGACTACAGGAAGAAAAAGACTCCTTTCAATCATTTAGCTTCAGTGTCACTTTCCCTCACGAGCACCAAGCTGTGGGGCTGAAAATAAAAATATGAGTTTACATCCAAATCAAGTCCTGGATTGTCACTCACTAAACATGGAGCACATGCTCAGACTCCATCGCCTGATTGGTGGAAGTCAGACTCACTGGGTTCGGTTGGCTGGCTCGGCTTCGGTTTGGGTGTCCTCAGTCGGAGGCGCAGGACGGCCGACCTGCTGTTCTTCTCTTTGAACTGCCTCCACCTCTCTCGCTCCTTCTCCCTGTCGTCAGCCTTCAGCTCGCCGGTGGAGGCGAGCAGCACCCTCCTAACCGGCGTTGCCGTCGACGATAAGACCGTGGAGATGGAAGAAGAGGATCTCTGTGGGCCTGAGGGTGGAGTCAGCCTCAGTCTGGAGATTGGAGAGGTCTTCGTTCCTGTGTCGCTCTGAAGCATCAGACCGCAGGCGAAGACACAGTTTGTAACAGGAAGTTGAAATTGACAGTAAAAGCTTTTTGATTCGTCTCAGGTGCAACTCCCCCCCCCCTCAAGTTTCATTTACTTGTGAAAGTGCAGCGACCTTTGACCTTTACCTTCTCCTCAGAAGTGTCTCCATTAGACTCAACTCTCCTCCACCTTTTGTCTCCCGGTGTAGAAGAACTCAAACTCCCATGATGCTCGTCACCTCTGAACTCAGCCACAGAGTCCACAGAGTCCACGGAGATCCTTTTATTGACCGAAGCTGCAGAGGAAACGACCATCAATCACCCTGATCAATACACTCTCAGACAGCCCCCTCGCTACCTGTGAAAGCTTACCTGACAGCTCTTTCTTCTTCTGTGGTGGAGACGGGTGCTCTGAGGCCGCCTCAGGCTGCAGCAGCCGGTCAGACGCTCTCTTAGGGCGCCATCTGGTGGAGCAAACAGAGACAAAGATCATTTAAACTGCATCATTGATTAAAATGTATCAGATAAACTTCTGATTTACAATTACACTTAATAACAAAATAATTGTCATTAAATATAATTGAATTAAAACCTGTCGATACGTGTTAAAAGCAAGTGGCATCAAATCTACAAATATTTTAGAGAAAATAAAAAGTAACTTCCCAACTAATAATAAGGAGATTAATAATATTCTAATAATATTTATTGTAACTTAACTAAAAATAATCAGAAACGCTCCCCAAACAAATCAAGTTGTAAATAAATCAAAAACATTTATGTAGAAACGCCTAAAAATATTATTATTAGGAAATATCAAAATATAAACTCTGTAAATCCTCAATATTAAAAATAAATAATGAATTAAAGAAATGCAGAAACATCAGAAAAACTGGGGGAAATAATCTGAAATTTAATTTGTTAAACAATTTAAACACTTATTAAAACATCTGACATTAAAGTCATTAAAACAACTAAATCGTGGGTGAAACTAAACTGTATGAAAGACATTTGAAATTAATTTTAAAGTAAAAGATAAAATCATGCTTATAAATTTTAATACCTGAAGATTTTTTAAAACTGTAAACTCTCAATTCAGTTAAATGAGATGTACAAACAAATAAGTCAACAACATTAAACATCAGTAAATATAAACATCATATCTGTGCTGCGGTGCCCGAAAAACAAACAGTTAAATGTGGTATGAGGTCTATAATTAAAAGCGGACGTTGGTGCAGCTTCAGCTCGTTAAACTTCCTCATTATCGAGTGCACAAAGTAAACTCGCCTGTTTGACAAACAGCCCGATGTCCCGCCTCTCTGTCCTGCCTGTGATTGGCGGCTCCAGCTGCCTGCTGCTCTGTGATTGGCGTCCGAAGCTCCGCCCCCGACGGGGCTGTTGAGTTCCTTCTGCGTCTCGAAGTTTCCTAAGAGCTGCTTACACGGCGTCCTGCGAGGAAATGACCCGGTTACGTTTAACATTTCATGACGAGTGTAATGAACTCTGCAGCCAGCAGAGGGTGCTGCACTCACCTCTGTCTGGCTGACGAAGCACCCACGGCATTCCCAGAATGCATCCTGTCAGGTCCACCTCTGCTGGACTGATTCCCGTAAAACTGCACGCAAAACAAACACCAACGTTTGATTAACTAAAACATACCACCTTAAAGAAGGTCCAACACTTTATAGATACCACCTTAAATGAGCCTTTCCTTAAACAACTGAATGGGTCAGACACTTTAAAACAAACACTTATACAACTATGAGTAAAATCAAGCTTAATCAAAACAGCCTTAACATAAATCACCAAACATCAAGCATATGGGCTGGTACCACCTTAAAAAGGGAGTGGCGTCTCCTGTTCAGCAGGGAAGGTGACTGGGTGGGAGGAGTGGAGGTGCACTCTGCACACTCTATATGAAACCTTCCTCTCAGTCCCCTCCTCTGCTTAAACTGTGGGAGTACTCCTTAAAAGCATCCAAGCAGTCAGATCAATAATTCCACCTTTAATCAGTCGAACCATCTACATACAGATGACCAATATCTCCTTAAAAACATCAAAAGTTCACATGACACCTCAAACATTTGCAATACCACCTTAAAGACCCAACAGCTCTGACATAAAGCTGACAGGTTTAGTCATACCACCTTATACAACTCAAAACCAGACAAAAGATTTATTTTTACTGTCTTAAATGTGCCACACACGTCATAAACTACCTTTGGAAATGTCTGTAATACTACCTTAAATGACTCAAACATAATCAAGGCCCAGAATTCCAGTTCATAAGCCCAGAAATATAATGAGTACCACCTTAAAAGAAGCACGGAAAAGCAGAATTTTCAATTATTCCACCTTAAAGAACCTATGTCACCTTAAATATAGGTTTCATTGGAGGCAGTGCCACCTTAAGAGTACTCAAAACGGTGCATTAGCTTTCATGTCACTAACCAACTAATTAGCAGTTAAACGTGAGCAAGTTTACAGACGCCATCTTTAAATACTGCAAACAATTAACCTGTCAGATCATTCATACCACCTTAAACGGTTCAACAGAGGCTTACAGGGCTGTAACATCACAGGGACAAATGGATGAGGCGAGATTTAGGAATCGCACCTTGAGCTGAGGGGTGGCGGTCTGGAGGCGGGACAGGGGTGACTGCATGCCTAACGGGCTGGAGGCCTGAGGATGCTTCTTCTTGGGAATCTTGAAGGAAGACGCCATCCTGCAATGACACGAAGCCCTCACACCACACTGAACAACAACCAGGCGAAAGGACGGCAGCAGCCTCACAGAGCTGCTGGGTGCACAGAAGGGGATGCACAGAGGCAGCTATGCCAAGGTCCATTCAAAAGCTGGTCGATTTATGCAGAAGACCATCAAACTCACTGGTTAAATATATAAACAGCAGATTTAAAGTGATTTTGTCACATGACTGTCCTGCATCTTTAAAAAGAAAAACAATATTTAACTCATACAGTCATTAAAAACTCACTTTTGAGGCTGGGAAATCTGACCAGCACCAAAGATCAAACCCGGAAGTTACGCCTGCCAAAGACTTATGCGACATATGCGAGTAAACACCGTATACAACCACTGTAAAGCCAGTGTCCGTGCTTTTAGCTGAGCAGACCAGAGTCCACTTGAAAATGTCAGTTTTAACCTCACCGTCGATCTCTGCCACAAAACACGGCTCTGTGCTTTCACAAACACCGGGACTTTTGATGTTTTATACGTATATGCTTAAATAAACAGCTAAAATGAGCGTTATATATATTTTCACCGGAGTTTGTGGCAGTTTTCCTTCAGATCTTCCTTTAACTCTATCAGCTGACGGTGCTGTCCGAGGCGGCTGACAGCAAATACAAATACATATATTTGTCCCGGTTATCACAGCTGGTGAGTTATTTCTGCGCCGAATTGTCAAGAACACGTTAATGTTTTGTAAGGTGTTTCCTGCAGAAAGCTACCACAACTCTGGACCCGTTCAATAATTAAAGACGGAATAAATGTACCAACCCGAAGTCCGCCGGGGGAGCCAGCTAAGCGGCTAAGTAGCCGGGGCTAGCCGGTGAGCTAAGCTAGCTGCTGGCGGACTGTTTGCCGTTAAATGTCGCTGAATTGTCCGGACACCTCATGGGGCGGCAGGCGGAGGAGCTGGGGGGGTCCCACCGTCCGGTTAAGCTTAACCAACTAATTCAAAAACATGTCTTTCTGTTTGCGGGGGACACTCAGCGGGACAACTGCTAAATAACAACAACCACGGCGCAGCAGCGTCACTCTGCGTGATGACGTCATTTCGTTTCCGGTTCCCTTAAAATAAAACCAATAAATGAATTCATATTTTTATCATTATTTTACTTCATTTTGTTATATTTCGTCCCTTAATGTGGATTTTCGAAAATATTTGTATTATGTTTTTACTATTTTAACTGCTAAAACATCAAAAGACGTAATAAAGTTTCCTCTTTTAACAGTTTGCTGTATTTTGATGCTTAACGTGTTGTACGTTTTGGAAGAACTCTTACTTTTTCTTAATATGAAATTAATTATGCTAAACGCAAATCAATAAATCAAAGTGGTCAAACATGTCTACTTCTTTCATTGGCTGAGACATTGCTCTCAACGGTCACGTGATTGACACGTTCATTACCTGAAGTCAGGTGGCTGCTTCCGCTGGGTCGGCTCAAACTAAAAGCCTTCAGAGTAACAGAACAGATTAAAATGTCTCCATCTTCACAGTTTATCATCTTACAAGCCTTCAATTCCATGATGTGAAGGTGAAAGTAAGTAATACCACCTTAATAGCCAACCAGGCTACAAAAGTCACTTTCATTAAAGTCAACTGATGAGTAATACCACCTTAAAGAGGCTGATAGACAGAAGAAGATTGTTTAAATAAAGTTTTATTTTGAAACATATAAAGATGCATTTCACGGATCGATCGCTCTTATTGATCAGTGGTTCACGTGACTGGTGACTCACAGGCTGCTGGTTCTTTGGTTTGACCTTTGACCCCCCTCACAGCTGGACGTTTAGAGTGTGTGTGTGTACGAACAGGTGTGTTTCAGTCCTCGGGAGGAGCACTAAGACCGGATCAAACTGGGTCATTCTAGAAGTTGTGTCAGATCAGCAGCGTGCGACTAACACTCTCACTTCCTGTCCAGGGTCTGGTCACATGTTGCTCGACCAGCTACAGCTGAGGCCAAACTTCCTCTCACATGACGTCTGTCAGTTTTTACTCTGATGCGGTTCAGCTTGTCTGAGCGATGGTGCTGGCAACGTCATCCGAGTGTCCCTCTGCTTCCCGCTCCGCCTCTCCCTCTGCATCACCATTCCCACAATCCTCTGGGCTTCCTGTGGCGCTGGCTCTGGGCACCGTGACCTCCTTGTAGTAGCCCTCCCTGTGCAGCTGGCGGCGGACCGTTCTGGCTGACACGCTCTGGCTCCGCCCAGCGTTCACACTCTCCGTCACCTGAGCCAGCGTGGCGCTGCGGTTCTTCTTGACAAACTGCACCAGCGCTCGCGCATCGTGCTCGCCCAACGACCGCTGCCGCCCGCAGTTCCCCACGCGGCTCACTGACGATTTCCCCTGCATCTTGTACGCCGCCGTCACTTTAGTCACTGTTCCTATGGAGACGCCAACAAGCTGGGCAGCCTTGGTGACTGAAGCTCCCGCCATCCGAGCCCCGACAATGACGCCGCGCTCAAAGTCGCTCAGATCCCGACCTCGGACCATCAGGGCTCCTACAACAGGAATCAGACCGGGTCAGAGGTCAGGGGTCATGGGGAGCGCCTGAGAGAACACACGCACCGTCCCCCCACCTCTGAGAATCTGCTCCAGGTCCTCTTCTGGCTGTGTGGCCGCAGATTTTAAGGCGGAAGTGACAGAGCAGCTCTGAGGAGAAACAGAATATGATTCAAACCCAGCAAGCTTTATTTAAAACAAAACGCTAAAGCGACGACTAATACCACCTTAAAAGGCCTAAGGATCCCTTCATGACCCTACACTTGTGCTATAATGCTGACAGTTCAGTAATACCTCCTTAAACCACCAAAATGCTAATGGACAGAAACTGGAAATACCACCTTAAATCAGCCACAGGTGCCAGAACGTTTACAATAATGAAAAGCGGAGTAATTCCACCTTAAATAAACAGAGCTCAGGCAACAGTAGTGTCTCTTGAAACGGTAAGGAGAAAAGCATAAATTCCACCTTAAAGAGGTGTCAAACTGAATGACGTGAACCCGACAGAGGGACACCACTGAAGAGGTGGAGGCGGCTTCAGGTGAGGGGAGGAGAAAGAGGAGCGTGAGGGGGGAGCCTGTGAGGAAGAGGAGTAACTCCACGCTAACGTGCTTACCTGGAGGCCAGCCTGCCGCCCTCTGACCTCTCTGCTCGGACGGCAGTCCTCAGCGTCCCGCTCTGTAACCCCCTGGAGGTTACTCGGACCTTTAACTCATCTCTGACCCGCTCATCTCGCTCCTCCTCTCGGCTCCAGCTCCTTCTTGAGCTCCGTGTTCCAAACACAGACCCAGTCCCGGACCAGCTTCCGCTCGGACACGGTGTTAGCGCCGCCCCCCTCCGCCTGCAGCAGAACCGCGTCTCCTGCCCCAAAATGGCGGCCGAACTCCTGTTACTACTGTTTTGTTTGCTTCCTACTGGGTTTGTTCTGGTTGACCCACTGCCCATGCGCATTCGTGTTTTCCAAGCTGGGCCCGCCCACCTGTTCCCGCTCTGTTATTTTTTTATTTTTTAAACTTTATTGATATCAAACATATAAAAAAATTACAATTCCACGTTATAAATTATTTAAATAAATATATAATTAATATACAAACGTTATTAAATAATATCTAATATCTTTATAATCCAATTTAATAACATAATATGTCATATATGTATATAATGTAAATAACTGTATATAGAGGATACAGAGACAGTAAGAAACATTTATTCACTCAGTAATAGCTACAAGTAAATACAGCAGTCATCTGATCTATCATGAATTATTTTCCAGATAAATAATCCTGAAGCATGGAGGGGAAGACTTATATGTGCACCAGGATAACACAGACCTGACACACACAAAGCAACTACAACGTGCTCTAAACTCCATCGACATCACAGTTTCAGCTCATAACCTCTGTGTAATCACATTAAACAGTTCTTCTCCATCCCTCCAGAAAAGACTGACAGTGTGAGGCAAACGCTGCAGCTCAGAGCACACACACAACACCACATTAAACACTGTTATTTAAAGCATTAATACACAAAAATACACTGGTGTGAGTCCTTTCACTTTGTGTGGCAAAAATGTCAAAATAAAGAGAAAGAGAGGAAAGTTGTGATTATTAGTGTGTCCACCAGGGGGAGCCACAGCTCCACTCTCAGATCACCATCACTGACTCACCACCATGATCACGACCGTGTGTGTGTGTGTGGATGAGGTTAAATTCATGGTTCTGACAGAAACAAACGGCTGTCCACGAGCTTCTTCATGCTGGTGAATCACGCGTCTGTGTTTCTGCTGCACACTCACAGCTGCAACATGTCCTACAAAGACAAACAACTGCCATTCTCCTCATCGCTGGGTTTCAAAAATGGTGGTTTTGATTTTCGTGACGCTCTCATGACTCAGCGAGGGACGCCACTGATCGCCATTCAGTCTGCTGATGTCACATTTTCACCTCTAATCTCTTGGCGCCCCGGTGGAGTACCTGCCACCCAGTGAGCCAACGAAGCCTCCTGTCAATCATTTTACATCTAAACCATTTGTATTCACTGGCCTGTAACACAGTATGACGATTATTTAGTATTGGTACCAACACTATGGAAATGAAATGTGCTGTATAAATGAATAAACAAAACATTAACACTATTGTGTCTATAAGATTTTGATCTTTCGGTCTTTGTGTGGTTTTAGTGTAACACTGAGGGCCAAGGGAGCACGACAGTTCCAACTTCCTGTGTATGATCTGCACGCTTCACATAGTAACAAAGCAAAGCTGATGAAGTACATGAGGCTTCATCGCATTTACAGACTTTTAAAACACGACATGTCCGAAAGCGTCAGAGCACTGAGCTGCGTTCTGTCAAACAGAAAACTAAACACAAGTGTGAGGTGGTGGCGAATTTAAAATGTCCTGTTATATTTTAGAGAACAAGGAGCAGACAGCAGAGTTTATAAAACTCCGCCGAGACAACGAACACCTTTTCTCCGGTGCAAAAAGCTCAGCTGCTGTGGGTTGGTGGTACAGCCACTTTACTCTGTTATTCATGATGGAGAGCGCTTTTTCTTTCTTTTATCTCTTAGTTGGTACATTTTGCTGTGGATGCTGTTCAGGCTTTAACGTGACTGACATGTTCTATTATTTTCTGTCTGTTAGGGCAGTAATTGAGAAGATGGGCTTGCAGGGAAAATACGCCCCTTTGCAGACCCCCCCCCCCAAAAAAATGGGACCATTTAAAAAAAAAGTAGCTTCATCAAAATCAGAAGAAGAACAATTTTTTCTGCGGCATCCATCATTTCATGAAGGAGGAGGAAGGAGGAGGGCGGGAGAAACGTTAAAGGGAACCCCGACTGTTATGACAAGTTTGCACTAAAATATGTGCTTTCAATAATATACAGTGGATTGTAAAGGTTTTCAGCCCCCTTGAACTTTTCCACATTTTGTCACATTACAGCCACAAACATGAATCAATGTTATTGGAATTCCAGGTGAAAGACCGACACAAAGTGGTGTACACGTGAGAAGAAGGAAAATCAGACATGATTCCAAACATTTTTTACAAATAAATAAGTGAAAAGTGGGGTGTGTGTAAGGGAGATGGTGGACAGCCTACCCCAGCTGTTCTCTGACTGGATTGTTTAATTTGTGATTGACATGGTGTTGACCAATCAGCGTAAAGGAAGAAAAATAGGGTCAAACTTTGTACTTCAATTCAATTCAACTCTGTTTTATTTATACAGCGCCAAATCACAACAACAGTCTCCTCAAGGTGCTTTACATTGTAAGGTAGACCCTACAATAATACATACAGAGAAAAACCCAACAATCATATGACCCCCTATGAGCAAGCACTTTGGCGACAGTGGGAAGGAAAAACTCCCTTTTAACAGGAAGAAACCTCCGGCAGAACCAGGCTCAGGGAGGGGCGGGGCCATCTGCTGCCACCGGTTGGGGTGAAAGAAGGAGGACAGGATAGAGACATGCTGTGGGAGAGAGCCAGAGATTAATAACAAGTATGGTTGAATGCAGGGAGATCTATGAACACATGGTGAATGAGAAAGGTGACTGAAAAGGACAAACAATGCATCATGGGAGTCCCCCAGCAGTCTGAACCTATCACAGCATAACTAAGGGAGGATTCAGGGTCACCTGATCCAGCCCTAACTATATGCTTTAGCAAAAAGGAAAGTTTGAAGCCTGATCTTAAAAGTAGAGATAGTGTCTGTCTCCTGAATCCAAACTGGGAGCTGGTTCCATAGAAGCTGAAGGCTCTGCCTCCCATTCTACTTTGAAATACTCTAGG
>VURO01041969.1:0-10592 GCA_015108175.1 Pelvicachromis taeniatus
ACACTGCCAAAAAAAAAAAAAAAAAAAACCCTCCGCGCTATCGTCGTCCTCCCGTGTCTCATCACTCGGCCAGCTGTTTCCAATCAGCCGTCATCTACGACCTGCGGCATTTAAGCTGGATGCAGCGACCATCAAAGTGGGATTATTACACTGAACTGGAACTGTCAGCTAGCAAACCTGCTAACTGTGATTTTCTGCTCTTTTACTTCCTCTCCTGGAGAGTCGGGCGGAGAGAAGTTTCGGGGAGCACCACTCGTGCACTGGGCTACCACAGACAAGGAGACACTCGGGAGCAAAGAGTAGCACAATTGGGGACTGCATTATTAGTGAACTGTTGGAATACGTTTTGGAGCACTGTAAGTAAACGCACCTCAGTCTAAAAACCGCACCTGGGTCCTCTTTCCCTCTCACGTCCACAGCAATTCCGTCTGAAAAGGGAATAAGAGCCAGTATCTAATAAGCGCCGGTCTCTTTTAAACGCCTGGGCTACTAAAGGAAGATATACGGTATTTCATTAACAAATGCCTTGAAGAGCTTCCTTAAAAATATTTAACTTCTTCAACTAGCTTGCCACAGTAGCTGGGAAGCTTAATGACTTATCATGGGCACCAAGTTCAACTGTAAGTTGTCACAAAGGGGGGAATGAGCTGTAGAGGTCAAATGGTTTTTGTACCAGGCTGTAAACACGTTTTGTTTTTTTTGTTTTTTTTGTGTAGAGGGTTTTAACATAAGCATCTATGGAGACTGACTTGCTATTGGAGGCAGCCTCGGCTTATTCATTGGTGCTGAAGATTGCCACTTGACAATTACACTAAATTTGTCATTTTATGGAAGTATCCAGGAGTTTAAATGATTTTACTTTTAGATCATTGTTCAGAGTAAATGCCTTTCAACTTGATACACTTCTGACGCTGTTAGATGAGAAGCTTTCAGACTTCATATTGTCCACAACAGGCTTCATAACTGTCTCATCCGCGACTGATCAAACCTTCTGTGGTGCATTGTGATACAGATATCACCACTTTCCCCTAAAGCATTGAGTGCGAGGGCATTAATCTAGATTAATATATAATCTATCGCTGGGCAGGAGTGAAACTTTGTTACCAGCAACCTTAAGTGGTTTCTGCATTGCCTTGTGGAACTCTCACCTTGTGTGCCGGGCTCT
Organism: Pelvicachromis taeniatus; assembly: GCA_015108175.1. NCBI lineage: Eukaryota > Metazoa > Chordata > Actinopteri > Cichliformes > Cichlidae > Pelvicachromis > Pelvicachromis taeniatus. The sequence goes on from VURO01041969.1 coordinate 1,166, forward strand.
GACACTTCCCCTTATTGATATCAGTGTGATTTATGAAACTCTGTTCCCCTGGCCATCCTCAAACTGGAGATGGGAGGATGATTTATCCCTGTCTGGTGCTGCAGGGTGTCTACTGCTGGCGAGATAAGGGAGGAGGCTCTGACTAAACGAGCTTTCAGCCTTGAGTAGCTTTATTCCATTTTTTTTTTTTTGTGAATGTTTTCTCTCATGTTTTAATGAACACGTCCATCTGCTGGGTGCCACCATCTTCACCTTACTTCTTGTCCGTTGACCTTGGAAGCAAAAGATAAAGTGGAATTGTACAGCTTTCACAGGATAAATATTCTGACTATGTTTTCTCTGAAGCCTGTCCTTGTTTGATTAGGGTTTGACATTTATGTTTCCCAGTCAGAACTCCGAATTGTACTATAATTGCTTGAAGCTGAGTCCCTCGGAGCGGTCGCCGTTTGTCATTCTCAGACTGTTTGCTTCACTGTGCTTTGTCCACGAAAATATTTTCTCCTCTTGGCAGAGCAAAATTGAGCCGTATTTCTTTCATGGGTGACTCCTAATTACCTATATTTAGGACAAGTCTTATTATACGTTTAAGAAGAAAATTGGATTTTACCCTAAAATTTTCCGCTCGTTCGCATATCTGAAAGATTTGGTCTGATTGGTTAGCACCAAAAGCTTGTGCTTTTTTTTTTTTTCTTTTTCTTTTTAAATGACACAATTTCCATCCATTTCAGTTTAAATCCTCCCTCTCCCTTGTGTCTGATGTCACGTCTGTGTTACAGGTAATCGCAGTAAGAGCTCTCCCCAAGGAAACAAGTGTCCTCACTAATTCTATGATTGGGTCTGTGTAGCTTCCTCTTCGATGACTTTTAATTTGAAGGCCACAGTAACAAGAGATAAATCTTATTGGACGCCCTGCAACGCTGGCCTTTGCCATCACCGGCCCCATTAAAGGATACTTTATTGATTGTAAATAGGCTTTGTAATTAATGGAGGGTCACGGCGGTTCTTAGGCTCAGAGGAACGGCTGCACCTGCTGCCAGCAGGATTTCTTTTATGTTTAAAAAAATTTAGATGGTGCTTGGTGATTAAAAATTTAATCCATTCCACAGGAAGGTTGCTGTATGAGGGGCCCAAGTTAATCCTCTAATAATGATAACTCTGGTTTCTCGACATCATGCCATGCCGAAGTAATTCCTCAAGCTAGGCTTATAGATAAACCTACGTATTTAAATAATTAGGCGGGTGATGTGGTGCCCTCTTTACAGTCTTTCATGCAGGTATCTGCTTGGCTCAAAAGGCACATTAGAGACCCGCCTTCGTTAGTCGTGCTTACAAATAGACTGCGCCGTGCCTGTGTTTTATATTTCATCAGAGCAAACAAGTGTGCCGCTCGTGGTGACCGGAGCAAATCAAAGTGGCTCGTTGTGCGGGCATGGTGAATGTGCCTTTAAGTGGTTTTTAACGCACAGGAGGAGCATTACGCCTGAGCTGTGGAGGATCCTGAGATGGGCTGCATCCGCTTACGCACATTATCTGTGAGAGCATGCTGCTTCTTGGCTTCCCTTCACAAAGGCCGGTACACAGGGTCAGAGAGAGTGGGAATGAGAGATGTGTATGCTTACACCCTCAGATGAAACATTGCTTCAGCTGTGTATATGGGTACATTTTTTTTCCTGTGTGCGCTCGTCTCTCTTTGGCAACGTGTGCGTGCGTGTGTGTGTGTGTGTGTGTGTTTGGTTGCCTACTCGGTATGCTGTCTTCTAAGATTCAAAGCGATGATTGCCTACTCTGGATACAGACAGCAATATCTCTCCCTATTTTCTCCTTTGGCAGTTTGTAGAGCGCTATAGTTTTGCCTGGTTACCTCCCAGTTATACATATGGAAACACATTTCAGGGGTAGACTGTAAAGTCCTCTGTATTTCCTCCCTGCTGCACTGTGAGTGGCTGACATAAAGCTCCAGTATACTTACTGAGTCATGGCTTTTTGAGATTCTGATTTAGTATTATAATCACAGAATGCCTTCTGGCCTGTAAGCTAGCTGAACCAGACATAATAAGCTGTTCCCTGCTCATATTTTATGCTGAGGTGAAGTAGTGGTGAGTTGCATGATTCCTAGCATAGACGCCCCTGTGCAGGCCCTCTTTATATCTGTACAGATATGGATGCACGCCACTAGATCGGACCTGCTGCCACCTTACACTCTCTTATCACTGTCTACATCTTGTCATGCGGGAGCACGTGATTCATACCAATGAGTGGTTTCCATTCTGAGGGAAGGGCTTGCGTGGTTCTACATGACAAAGAAAAACACACACATTCCTCAGTGTTGTGTGGTTTATTTAGACTAGCAAACGGTGTCTTCTCGACAACATCTCCTAGTGAATGAGTCAGATCTCAGAGTATCTAAGAGAAATGTATACATCTCTTTGTTGCTGGTAATTAGCAGTGTGAAAAGAGCTTTTATTAAGCAAGACTGGACTATAAAAACCTGAATTATTCCAGTCAGCCCACACTAAGATGTAGCCATCGGTGGTATGTGTCACTGCTCAGTCACCTTGAACCGACAGTGCTGCTTTTGACGTGACTAATGCTTTTCATCTATCCCTCTGGTAGGTGTAAGGATCACTTGTGTCACTGCATTATAAAGCAGCTGCAATGATTGCTGTGATTAAGGTGCCTTTTAACAAGTTCTTTCCCACAGCTGAGGAAACCTGTAAGTTATGTAGACATTCAGTAGTTTTACAGTGATGGAGCTTGCAGAGGTGAGATGAATAAAGTTGGGAGAAAAATGATACGTCGTCATGGGATTCTTAGAAGAAGGGACAAACTGCTAGAAGAAGGCAAAGAGCATTGGCTGTTAGACCCACAGTCCAGTATTAACTGATAAAATTTGTGAAATTAATAAAATGGCTAAAATTCCATAGCTGTTTGTAAGCATATAATTTGGCACAAATCTACCGAATAAATGATAAATTAACTGTGTATAAATATTTTCTTATAACGCACAGTTCAATTAAATTAGCCACACCCCGGCAGGAGCACTGCCCCCACCTGTTGAATCAGGAAACTGTCTGATGAATTGAAGCCGGCTAAAAGATCTCAAAAGCAACGCATCATGGTGCAGTCTAAAGAAACTCGAGAGTAGATGTGAAACACAGTCACTAGAAAGTGTATATAAAGCTTTTGGGACTCAAGCAAACCACCAAAATTGGAACAGTCGTGAGCATTCCCAAGAATGACCAACCTACCAAAATTAACGACTCATCCAGGAGGTCACAAAAGAACATCATTTAAAGAACCGCAAGACTCGTTTGCCTCAGTTAACGTCAGTGTTCGTGATTCAGTATGAAATAAACTGGGAAATAATGGTATCCATGAAAGTGCTTCGAAGTGAAAACCACTGCTCACCAAAAAAAAGGCTTATCTCACATTTACCAAAACAAATAACTTGATGATCCACAAGACTTTTAGGTCAGTATTCTGTGGACTGAAAAGTCTCATTGCACATGGTGCAAAACTAACACAGCATTTCATAAAAAGAATATCATGACAGCCAAACATGGCGGTGGTAGTGTGATGGTCTGGGGCTGAAGCTTTGCTGCTTCAGGACCTGGACGACTTGCTGTAATTAATGAAACCATGAATGCTGCTCTCTTGAAGGAGAATGTCTGTCCATCTATTCATGCCTTGAAGCTCAACCTCGCTTGAATTATGATCGGAAACACACCAGCAAGCCCACCTCTGAATGGCTAAAGTAATACAACAAACAACACAAAGGTATTTCCAGTGACCAAGTCAAAGCGTGGACTTAAATCCGATTTAGATTCTTTGACCTTAAACAGACTAATTGGGCTTGACAGCCCTTTAATGTGGCTCATTAAAACAATTCTGCAAAAGTCTTCCATCTTGTTCCCAAGGGTGGCACAGCCAGTTATTATGATTAGTTTACTTTGTCACCTAAGATTTAGTAGGTTTGGCTTTTTTTCCATAATAATTGAAATGATTATTTAAAAACAGTATTTTGTATTTACTCGGGTTATCTTTGTCTAACATTAAAATTTCTTTGATTTGAAACATGTAAATGTAACAAAATCAGGAAGGGGCAAATACTTTTCACAGCACTGTGTAATTATTACAAATTTCCCTAAGTGTTAGACATGTTACCTTCTTTGAGGCTACATTTGCCTGCGGCTTCTGCAAATTTGCAGTTAGTTTATCCATACAACCACGTCAGGTGGTAATAGCAAGCTCATGAGAAATGAGCAAATGCATCATCTGGGCAAAAATAAAAAGGAGGCTAAGTCAGCGTTTCCTTGAATCATTCATTTTATGGCTTATTATTTATTCCGAGGAACTTGTCACACACTGACTGGGAGACACTTCGGTGCTTGTTAAATGAGGTCGGATGTATTTGCATTTATCAACAGTAAGAGGGTGTTTTTATGAGCAGTGGCAGAGCCAAGTATACAAGAAAAGATCAAATATTAAAAATGTCATGAATCACATTTTGTTGGCCTCGATCACACCCTGGGTAGAGGATACAGATATTTCCTGACACTGTGATTGACTGGGGAGAGGACTGGAGTGGTAACTGCTGTCAGCTGTGTTATTGGATGCACAATCTTATCAGACATCAAGATCCTCTGTCACTGCAGGTGATGTCTAGATTTGTCTACGTACGTGGTTACTGGCAAGAAAGATGCTTATTTAAGGATCTGCAGAAAATTCTGGAAGTTCTGCTCACTGTTCCCAACTTTACTTACTGACTTTTCAGACCCGTTTTTTTTTTTTTTTTTGTCAGCTGAAAAAATAGTAAATTTTAGGTCAAACTTTGACTACTTTTCGGGGGAAGCGAGATCCAAGTTTTGCCCAGTGGCTGTGATGTCTTGCTTTTCCACACTAGGCACTCGTGTGTCAGTCTGTTCTGTTTAGTGACTGGTAGCAAGTCATTCAGTTGACTTGGCTTAAGCATGTGTGGGGTGGGTGGGTGGTGGTAGGGGGTGGGTGGGGAATCTAGCCAGGACCCTTACTGGATAGTGGGCGAAAATTGAACTTCGGCTCCAAAGGAGTGTAGTTTTACCACTACACTATCCAGCTGCTTGTGAACACATGTAAACTAACCCTCTTTTTGAGTGATAATTATACATGAAAATATTACTGAAGTCACATAACACTTGTCCCTAACCTTTGTGTGCTGGTTATGTCAAATGGTGGGGTTAGAAAGTCAGCATTTAAGCTGTGAAGAGCAGCAGGCCAGAAATATCGCAGACGTTTCTGCTGATGGGGGCCGCGTTTGGCCAAGTAGGCTTTTGTCTGATTGCAGTCAACTGCAGTAAATATGAGAGTACGAGATAACAGATGTGAAATTAAGCAGAATGCAAAAAAGCCTCAATGATATCATGAATACGTTTAATTTGCCAATGACATCATTTAAGCAAGCTTTAACTGTCATATGAAATTGGCAACACTTTGGCGACATAAAGGGTAAACGAATCCACGTCTTTGCATCTTGTTTTGATCAGTCTGTTTCATTCAAAGTGCTTGTGACTTCTGACATGTGGCTCTTATTTACAGCTGAACGTTGAGCCAGTTTAAACACTGCTCGTATTCTATGCTGCGCTTCAGCAATTGTTGCCGAAGAGAGTTGCGTAGATAACCCCGCACAAGCCAGAAATGATCGTGCATCCCTGTAGATGTGACTTGTGGCCAGCTTACTGCTCTCTGTGCGTCTCTTGATGCATCTCTTGAGAGCATGTGATTTATGCTAATGACCATAGGGGGAGTTTGAACGGTTCTGCATGATAAAAATCACTCCTCGTTGCTGGTTTGTTTATTTAAACTGTGTCTTCTCATTTGCATTCCCTGGGAAATGAGTCAGATTTCAAAGTGTCATAAGATAAATAATGTGCAAGTTCTACTTGTTGTTGGTGATTTAAATAGATGTGGATTGTAGAAACCTGGATTATTCATTCAGCTAAACTAAAATGTAGCCATTTATATTATGTATCTCTCCTCAGTCACCTTGAACCAACACGGCTGCTTTTGATGTGACCAAAGCTTTTTATCTATCCCTCTGCTAGGTGTAAGGATCACAATCTTATCAGACATCAGGCTCCTCTGTCACTGCAGCTGATATCTGGACTTCTCTGGGTACCCACTTATTGGCAAGAAAGACACTCATTTATTTAGTCATCTGCGAGCAAACCCAGCCAAACTCGCTCAGAAGGTATCGGAGGGAAAACAATAACAGTCACACGTATAGAAAAAGTCTGAGTGCTGGAAAATGATTAGAAAGTCACCACTTATGGTATTGAAACAGTAAACAAACCCAGCGGGAAGCCATCTGAAGTGATTTGAAGTTGGGCATGGTCTGATTCTGGTAGCTCCCTCCAGTTGTTTAGATCACCTTCTTTTTCAGTTTATTTTCTCTTTTTCCCCCTCTGCACTTGAGCTAAACTCAAAATTGGCACCTGCCACGGCGGCATTCGGTTTTCAATCTTGTGGAGACAGTTTCAGACGACAGAAAGCCAGTCGGGTACATTTGATGAAATCAAACAGAAATAATCAAAAATCTAGGTTTTGCTGTGTGACTCAAATTGACAACATTGTCATTTCATACTTTTGTAGCTACTCTGGTGTGTGTTGCCTTACCATGTTTGTCGTTTCCTCAGTGTTAGCAGTATTTTGATTCTGGAAACATTTAGACCTCCTCTCAAGGTCATTGGGGGGATTGTGAAAAACATTGCTTAAGCAGCATTGGGGGAAGGAGAAGGAGGGCTTTTTGAGAGCTTTTCCATGTTGTCGTTTTTTAGGTGTTTTTTCTTCTTCTTCTTTTTTTTGTTTGGGTCTAAAGCTGGCTTCTCAGCTGGAGCCTGTCTGTGGGGCTTTGCTGAGTCACTCCCATCTAATGGAGAACATCTGCTGCCATGCTTTTTACTATCAGGACTCACAGCAGAGATACGTGAGCTCGTGAAGGGGGTGGAAGGAGGCGCGGGGGGTGGGGATTAGTTGGCTAGAGCAAGCTGTAGTTTTAAAATGAATGACTGCTATGGTTTAATACACATGTTCTCATCTTTCATCATCTGAAATACCAAGAAGTCGTCCAACTTGACCAACCATAATGGTCCTTTGTCGCTCAGAACGTAACCGGGACATCTGAAAGATATTTATACCTATTTTTGATTAGGTTTAGGCGCAACAACAACTTGAGTCATCTTGGATCAGAGCGACCTAAATTTCCATCAGACGGTGAACATGAGGCTTGGTGCGTCACATATGTAGTCATTAATGTTCGTGTCCTACAAAATACTGTAAACATCAGGCCTTAAAGCTGGTTTCTTTTTTTGCTTCGGTTGCTTCCGCCTTGCCACGTCTCACTCCGCAGGCATTATCTCATGGTCATGTTGTCCATACTTTATGAATGAAAAACTATAAAAGCATGTTTTATTTTGCTTTTTAGGAAGCATAGTAAGACCCATGGCACTTCCCTTCTATTCTTCCCTAATTGCTGTGAAGCATTTGATCTAGCGCTTGATGACATAGATAAGATTGGGTATACAAGAATGGGATTTCCCCAGCTTCAATCTCCTCTCATTAATCCCCATTAACGTTTTTGAAGGTTCTTTATTCTCTCCTGCTTTGAGAGTGTAGCTCTGTGGTTCTGCTTTGATAGCCATGATAATGTTTTTAACTATTCGAGCCCTTTAAAAAAAAGAAAAGAAGTCAGATAAGACTGTGACCCTGTTAGTCGTAGTTGCAAATGCCCCAAATTTTCAGCCCCACTTGTTACGTGTAACTCTCGGACTGTCTGTCAAAAGAAATTCTCCAAAAGCAAACCTAAACATCAGTTATATCTTATGGAATACAACTGGTCGTGTTTGAAGTGCCCTTGGAAATATTAATATTTATCTTCTGTCTTTGCTTTCTCCAACAGATTCTTCTGTAGTCGAGTCCAGGGCATCTGCTGCAGTCATGTTTAGAAACAGCTTGAAGATGCTGCTGACAGGGGGGAAGGCAAATCGCAAGAGTCGCAGCAGTGGTGAGTCTGCTTGTGATGCCAGCCACAAACAGTGACGCATCTGCCTGTCCACACACAGAAGGTGTTGGCTAGCTCTGTCTGTGTATTTTTAGGAAGCGAAAACATGCAAGCTCATAGGATGAAACATATTTTGAACTTGTTGCTGATCAAAATCCCTCAAATATTTTTAGCTTTCAAAAATAATACTGTCATTAGATTTTAGTGATTCGATTTCGATGTTACCACCATTCAAACCAGTTTTTTAGGCACAGAGTTTTTAAGGTAGTGAGCATTCTTCTGAGAAAGGTAGGTTCTTCTGAGAAACTTGCAGAACCGGCCACTGTTCTTTTGTGGATTTCCTTGGTTTCTTCTGTCCACATAATCCCAGAGAAACACCTGACTGAACTAAAGAGCTGTGGCCAGTTTCACAAAGATGGGTTTTGACTACTAATTACATAAAATAACTGATTAGACTTCATGATGTCTGAATTAATCCCTTAGAAAAAGCACTTTATCTTAAGGGCTATGGTGCAATGAATTCTGGTTAGCAGAAAATGTTTGTATAAAATAAGAGGAGAAACACGGATACTGAAAAATGGTACTGAGGCAGTGGGCATGGTAACATGGGCTCCAATTTGAGAGATAAACAGTGGACAGGGTGTCATAAGTGATAAGGAAGGAAATGTCCTGCTTTCTGTTAAAGCAGTAGCTAGGTGGCTAATGCTTTAACATTGCAGCTTACAGGGATGCTATCAGCAACATAAGGAACCAGCATGGTTATACTTTTTTTTTTTTTTTTGTTGCAGAGTTTTGCACATACCGTATATCTTCTAGTAGTGGTCTGTCTCTTATTGACGCCCATTTCTAATAAACGTAGGTTTGAAAACATGTCACGACAAATAGATGCCGGTCTCCAATTGTAGCCGGGTGACCTTCGACCCGGAAGTCCCTCCGCGCTGTCGTCAGTCCTCCTGTGTCTCATCACTTTACCTGTTTCCAATCAGCCGTCATCTACGACCAGCGGCATTTAAGCTGGATGTGCGGCGACCGTCGAAGTGGGATTATTACACTGAACTGGAACTGTCGGCTAGCGAACTTGCTAACTGTGATTTTCTGGTCTTTTACTTCCTCTCCTGGAGAGTCGGGCGGAGAGAAGTTTGGGGGAGCACCACTCGTGCACTGGGCTACCACAGACAAGGAGACACTCGGGAGCAAAGGAGGAGCACAATTGGGAACTGCATTATTTGTGAACTGTTGGAATACGTTTTGGAGCACTGTAAGTAAATGCACTGTCTTTTCACCTCAGTCTAAAAACCGCACCTGAGTCCTCTTTCCCTCTCACTTCCGTGACAATTCCGAGAAGGGAATAAGAGCCGGTCTCCAATAACCGCCGGTTTCTTTTAAACGCAG